>JALIZH010015327.1:0-28499 GCA_030522465.1 Rhipicephalus appendiculatus | reverse complement strand
GCCGGACAGGCGAGGCGTATAAGACTGATCTGGAGCGACGACGGTGTCTATGTTCACCACTTATGCCATTTAAAGGAAACATTAATCTAAAGAAATTGCCCACTGGGCACTCTAAACAAGGTCTACAACGAAGCATGTAAACTAGATAGGAAATCAACACAAGCTAAAATGGCCCCCATAGCACAACCCAACCAGCCGCCAGCGTTTATAACCAAATACTCAGATGCGCTCCATTGTCACAGACGGTACATTGACGAAACGGGACGGCCTGTTAATGTTAGATTAAACGGGGATGGCGCGGACACGGCAAAGAAATTACCGAAAGCAGTTGCACGGCGTTTTGATGTAGGAGGTCATAACTTCAACGATATGAAACTTTACATGCTTCTGTCATACTTAGAGTGCCCAAACGACAGAAAATATACAGATTCATACCTCATTCACAAGTTCAATACACTCCAGCCCGCAGGTATAAGAGTTTCTGAGGGGGCTCTCGAATCCACCCGATATGGTACGTACAACGAAAACCAGTGTGAGTTGAGCCCTCCCCGTACGAACTTGTTAAGTCGTGCTTCTTCTGAGAACCACAATTCAGCAAAATGTCTAGCCCCCCTCCCCCCCCATTTTTCTCTTTTCTTTTTATTAATGGAATACCTGTTCCCTTTGACTCACGCAATTCGTCAAGGCGGCCTCTTCCTCACCCGCACTCCCGCTTCCGCAGTTGCCCTCGCCTCCTCCTTTGCATATTAGCGCTAAGGACATCTGTTCCAACTTTTAGGAAAACGAGTCTACTTCTCGAAACGTCGTTTTATGTACCCCTGCTCATGTACTCTTTCATGACAATCTTTTTGGAGGTATGATGTACTGCCCTAAACGGTTCAGTTTTATTAATTTTCTAATTGCGCGTAAACTAACCATAGAGCACAGACCGCTCCATGTATTCGACTGCCTCTGTCAACACTCAAGTGCACACAGGATACGAAGACTTTATCACTGTAACTTTTTTTATCTCACTATTCTCGTAGCTTGCAGCCATTGTTTAGTACGACATTTCTGCTGTTTCACCACAGTGTAGGACATTATTCACGTGCTCTTATCCTTTGTACTTAAGCTTACAATCGTCATACTTGCATGCAATCGTATTTATAATTGACGTTATGTTTGTATCGTGTTCTGTTATAGTGCTGTTTGTCCTGTTCATCCGACGTTTACACGTCTTAGTTCTGTTGTGTTTCCATTTTCTCCTTCAATAAATACAGCTAAGGAAATTCGGCAAGTCCCACGCATTGTGGGAATCAATTTCATGCGATGGAGTCGTCGAGTACCAGCCTATGCAGATTTTTTTTTTTTTTGCTTTTAGCCGAGCGTTACGACGCCTCTGTGCAAATGGACGAGGTGGTAGACGTCTCTGTGTAAAAGTTGTGCGCATATCGTGTGCTTACGAGGGACGCCGACTACACTAGCGTGCCTTGTCTGCTGTACCTCATTAAGCGAAAGCAAATGTCAGCGACATCTGAGACAGGTGAATGATGTCAGCAGCAGCACACAAACAATCTAGATAAACGCAGGTTATCGTGTAAAGCTATCGGGAACGTAACCGCTTCGTGACTGCAATCGTAGACCCCACACAACAATGCAAAACAAATACATAAATTGCCACAAGACACGTCGAAATGACGAAGGTAGTTTGCAGCAATAGCCACACTACTAAAAAAAACAACATTTTCCGGTGCCTCCCATTGAGACACAGATATTTTTTAGATGCGAAGCATCTTATGCTCGGGGCTCTGTCCGTCCCTCCCGCGTCCCGCGTCCCGCGTCTGGCCACTTTCATGAAGTAGGGAAGCACCCATTATGCGAACCAGAACACTAGTAATATGAAGGCCGTCAACCCTACTACAATCATCAGAGTCATGGCCGAGAGCACAGAGAGGCTGCTTAGCAATGGCTAGGCAGGCTGTCGCCCAGGTTGGCCCCATTCCTTGATCTTGCTTGCATGTGTTTGGAGGGGGCTTAGTCCGTCCCTCCTTCCCGCGTCCCACAGCGCATGCGCGTCCCCTCCCCCCTCTCTCTCCTACGCTCACCCCTTTCTCTTCTCTAGGAATCCTCTACTCTACGGAGCGGCCCGCGCGTCGCACACCCCACAGCGCATGCGCGTCCCCTCTCCTACGCTCACCCCCTTTCTCTCCTCTAGGAATCATCTACTCGACGGAGCGGCGCCCGCGTCCCACAGCGCATGCGCGTCCTCTCCCCCCTCTCTCTTGCAGGAATCCTCTACTCTACGGAGCGGCTCCCACGTCCCCTCCCCCTCTCTCTCCTCTCCTACGGTCCCCCCCGTCCTTTCCTCTAGGAATCCTGCACGGAGCGGCGCGCACGACAGGTGGTGTTACAGCTGCATACTCCGCTGCGGGCGCCACGGTAGTTCCGCGGTATGAAAATGACGGAGCGCGCGCGCCTCATTCTCTCTCCTGTGCAGCGCCGCGATGAGCGCCCGGACCGCTGCCGTGAAATGAGAGCGGCGACGTTCCTCCCGCTCAAGCTAATTATCTCCCCGCTGCTTCGCATCCCCACATGGTTCCCTTTAGCGGGAGATGGGGAATTTTTTTATTGGATAGCGTTGTTGACTGTTAGTGTAGTTTGCCAAAAAAGAAATGGGTAAGACTTGATCGGAAGGTGGATTCTCAGTGGTAATTTTACGAAATATTGAGGAAAATGATGTGCTCTGGCCTCTGCTGGAATACGTTGTTTGCCATAACTGAAAGCTGCGCTGAATGTGGTGGCGCGCGCAGGTTTTCGTGACATTCCGCTGGTTGCAGCTGTTAGCGCGAGTTACCGCATCGCTTGATGTATTAGGTTTCTCGCATGGATTCAGAAATAGAAAACTTCTCATTTCTTTCAGTGCGTTAAAGATAAGAAAAAACCGCCAATGTTTTCCCTTAAAAGGTCGAAAACAGCGTTATTTCTCGCCTATTCTTGCCCCGTATGTTTGTTCCTGCTCTTCACCACTCCCTAACAAGTTTCAACACGAGTTCGCAAATAATTCGCTCTATAGGAGTGGACAGCACTTCCACTTCAAGTATCTCTCTTCAGCCATAGTGAATATGTACAGTTGTAAAACAAATCGCAGAAACGCGAGACGAACGGCAGTAACGGCGCGGGCACGTGAACGTGGCGCTTAGAGGTCGCGACCGCCACGCTGAGGTAGGTGTGCGGGCGCAGGGGAAGGGTTGAGGTGATGGCCCAGAAGACTGTAAAAAAAATGTTGAGTAAGGACAGCGTGGCAATGCTCTTGCAAAGACAGAGGTTAGATAAGCTGGATTGTGCCTTCCGTGATTTTACACTAACTTGGTAATGATAAGTGGAGTGGATAAATGCAGCAGCAGGCTGTTGAACCGCTTCCAGGGCAGTGCTGAGGTAAGACTCGTGCATGCTCCAAATGGCGGATGCGTGCTAGAGCTTAGGTCTGAGAAGCGATTTCTAAACTAGAAGATTTGCATGCATGGCGGGCGTGGTGAAATTTTTTGCCTTTCCGGAGTCGAAGGGACCCGAGTGGCCGCTAACGTCGTGACAATGTGTGAGCTTTTCGCATCGTGCTCGCACAAGATGTCGTGACGTTTCCACCGCCACTCTACCCAGTGTCTCCACTGGCGACGCGCAAGCGGCCATTTTATACTCTTCGGTACCTAAAGTCATGACAGCTAGCCTTATTGGTGCGTGAAGGGGGGCTAACATTGATACTGTAGCCTGAAGTCACGCAAGTGTCGATGTATGTAGGGCCGCGCCTGGCCAAAATCGGCTTTAATGCCGAAATAAAATATGTATTAGCATTTGCTGAACCTTACCCTTAGATTCGTATGCCTGAGTAAACTCAGCTTTCAAAACTGGTGTCCGTACCTTTTTAACACACACATCGATCACTCATCCTTCATCATATTCCTAGATGCGATAAGTCTTTATCGCGCAGAGTCAGCGAAGTCTGACACATACTACGGTGTGATTATACGCCACTTTCCACATCAGTTGGTCCTTTGTTGAGACACAGAATCCAAATGACATGTGAGCTTCTTGAGGTTGCACACATTTAGAAATAATCGCAAGTATATGCCAGGCAAGCTTCGGTGACATCGTATGATAAAGCATTATCTCATCGCTCTCATTTCTGAAGCTTATCTTATCCACAATAGCAGCGAGGCGTATGTGAGCCTCCCTTCGATTGCTCTCCTTCCGAAGGAGTTAGCATTGCTGTCCCACTAAACATTTTTATTGCCTCTTCAAAGGATCAGTCTTTATTTTTTCTGGGTATTTTTTTTCTCTTTAGTTGAGATAGCGGTGGAGTTTATATATGCTGAATGGAAGAATAAAACATATTTGGCTATTAGTCAGTGCCGTGGTATGTGTCCTTTCTTCGTCCCGTCTTTTTAGCTCTGCTTTTCCACAGGGAGGAGAACGATGAAAGTTGTGCCATGGGTGTGCCTAAGTTCGTGTTGCGTGCGAAAGCCAGCATATATTTCTCGAATGTACTCTAACGGACTCTTTCTGTATATCTGTGTTTTGTTTTCAACTAGAAACTGAGTTTAATATCAGCGTCTGTTGTCCTTAGCTTCGTGGCTGCCTACACATTTGCATTGTTCTTTTTTTAGGAGCGAAGCTCCTTAGGCCGGCACTTCGCCGTCGCCGTTGAAGATCCCTGGCACGCGGCCAGCAGTGGCGTCTCCCCCTCACGCGGGAGGATAAATGAGCTTTATGAGCGCTGGTACGCGGATGGCATCTGCACGATGAGCAAAACGCGAGAATACGAACGCATGCGAAACTGAGGCAGATTAGTCTCCCTCTCCGTCTTCCTTCGACTCTGCCCTCTCCCCCTCAGACCGGCGAACGCGCGAAACCGTCGCTTCACCCTGTCGTCCGCCCAGTAGTTGGTGCCCGGACAATGAAACGCCGCGCGCGCCGAACGCCGCGTGCGTCCCATTTCTAAGGAGCTTCGGTCATAGGTTGTATTCGTACACAAAACAACTGCTAGTTTTTATGATGGCCGAAATAAACTAATCCACAACAGCACCCCGAAAAGCCAGGCCAATGAAAACGAAGCTGAGTACACTCTAAGAACTAAGAGAGTGCCGGGCACTCTCTTTGGGAGAGTATTTTCTTGTCCCATATTTAACTCTCTTTTCCAGAGTAAACCACCTCTTTTTGAGGCAGAGTATAGTAATGCCCCCCATACAGGGTCAAAGTACTCCACCCCAACAGAGTAACATAACTCTGGCCGAAGCAGAGTAGCATGAGCCCACTCAAGGGAGTAGTAGTACACCGCACGGAAAAAAAATAGCATTTCTCGGGCCAAAATTGGGCTTTAGAATTGCTTTTAAGAATTTGCATCAGGTGCAGACCTTAATGATGGCTAATAACGAGCACTACGGCAAAAAAAAGAAAAAGAAACGTAAAAAAATACATGATCGTGTGAGACTCGAACCCACGACCGTTAGAGGCTCATCTGATTGCGAAGCGGACACGCTACCGACTACACCACGCTGAATTTTTTTTCTTTATTGCCTTCTTGACAACAGGTCAAGATAGTCTAACAATCATACATCATACCCGTTTCATGTGCGTTAATACCTCAAACAAAGATATCACGTCTTCAGCACAGTCAGTCGTCTTATACACATCACGTACTTTGGCAAGAATTTCCACGAAACACTCATGAACAGATGGTACTTTAGCATCACAGTGTCTATAAGCTAACATGCTACGCCATACCGAATGTAGACCAAGTAAAAAGATTACATCCAAATGCTGTACAGAACTTTCAAAGGGCAAAAAGCGAATTCCGTGTGGATTAAGAGGTAAGTCTATCTTCAAGGTCCTCTGCAATATGTGCCAAAAGAATATGGCATTATTACAGTCAATGAATACATGCTCAATTGTTTCTGGCTTATTACAAAGAAAACACATATTTCCCCATGGTACATAAATTCCTCTGTCTTCCAGCCACGTTTTCACAGGCAGGGTTCCTGTATGTAGCTTGAAAAAAGAAAGTCTTTGCGTTAGGCGGTATCCACATGTTCTTAACTCGTTTTAGAACGTCTTGGCCAGGTGCTTTTAAAAACATTAACCTATAAACAGGTACAGGGAACACGCTGTCAATGAGATCCTTCCTAAGGCGCTTTCTTTTCACGTTAGATAAGTAATTCATAGAAAATCTTGCCCTTAGGAATCGATACGACAACACAACTTCGCGGAGGAACGGCGACAAGGAGTGTCCCTCCCCCCTCTGTGACGACACAAAGAAGTCAGGCATGTGATGGAATAACATTGTTTGAAATAAACAGCGTAGAAAAGCATCTCTTTGATCTCTTATCAGCAAAAAACGGGATACTACTTGGTTGAGAAAGAGATGACATAAAGAAAGCCCTCCTTTCCTAACTCGACGAAACAAATTTGTTCTTGATGTGCACTCCCATGTAGAGTTCCAGATGAAAGTAGCGAATACCCTGTGAATTTTTTTGAATGTTCTTACGCGTACAACTAAGTGCTTGCAAAAGGTACATAATTTTAGCGGCCAGGAAAACGTTACATATTGCGGACCGAGAGAAAATTGATAATTCTCGTCCACCCCATGTTTCAGCAGTCGCCCGCAGTTCCTCTGTAAGATGGAGTGCGAGTGTTTATTTCTTCATGTTGTAAGTAATGTCCGTGGTCTGTCTTCATTTCCTTGTTTAGAAGCGCAGATTTGAGTGTATCCGCGCGTGCGACAACCAAACGGACTGTACTTCATGTGTTTGTTTTGTGCTTCGCGAGATCGGAGCGGGAATCTGACACGTTTTGCAGTAAAAAAAGATCAGCGTTACTGAAGATATGCACGGCATTCGCACTGACTCGCTAAGCGGTTAGTCATTTCTGTGTAGGAAACATCGCACTTCTCAACTGCACACTGAACAATTCGGTTTTCTTCACCCCCCTTGGACACATTTCCGGTCATTCTTGTTCACGTTCCGCGACTACAGCCATAATACTTCACGGTAGCAGTACCGTATACATTAGGCTTATGACAGCAGACTCCGTGTGTGACGTTCGTAGCGAAAAACATGAATGCCTATTGATATACGCGAAATGAAATAACCGCTTGAATTAAGTTGCGATCGTGAGCAATTTAATGAGGTCATATTCGCTTATTTAACTACATAAATACCAAGCTAGAAACGCGGATATTAAGAGTTACAAGTGCCTTCAATTGTGCTGAAATTCGCTGGGAGGTGCTGGAAACGCTGTGCTTTTTATTAGTCGTCTCCAACGTCACAACAAATAAATATTATACTCTTTACTGCATATATGTGTGGTTATTAAGAAGTGGTCATCACTCGTGATGTGCTGGCGCTTCGATATACAGATCAGGAGCAGGAGTATAATCGCGTTTTACTCTCGCCTGCCTGAAGAGTATATGGGCATTCCACTCTCTCAGAGCGAGGTAGAGTATAAAGCAGTTTCACTCTCTCATTTCACAGAGAGTGAACGAGACTTTCACTCCATCCGACGCTTTGCGAGAGTAGAAGAACACTCTGAAGAGTAAATCGGCCTATTTACTCCTGCGATACCCTGCGCAGTTTTTAGAGTGTACATTCTCGAACATGTACTTCGCACTTCACTGAAAGCTCTTCAGAAATACCAAAGAAGAGAAGTAATCTTATCCCGCAGGTGCAGTAAGGAGAACAGTCGTAGGGGCAACAAAGAACATTGTGGCATGGTTTTCTCAATACGAGGGACAAGTAGGCGTACTGCATTATTTCATCAAGAGGCACAAGCTATGTACGCGAAACAATCAATACGACGGACTGAAAGAGTAATGAAAGCGATACCACTGATACAATCTTCAGATACACAGGTTTCCATCGTGCACATGGATCTTGTGCAACTTTCTGTTCAGATACGAGTGTTCTGTGCAGATAATGCAAGCTCTTGAGATAGCAAGGCTAGGAGAAATGTGTCATCCGGGCCTGGGTCGTATGAGAAAAAAGCATGAAAGGACACGGAAAGCATGGCTTATTCGCGCTGCCGGGAAATAGACTAATTGACCACAGAAAAAGACACGCAAAGGGTGATGCGCGTGCTAACAACTGTTTATTTTTGTGTCCCACACACCCTTATGTATGACCCAAGCAAAGAAAACCAAAATTAAGGAAAACCAAAGTAACAGCGAAAGGCAAAAAAGCACATGTTGTACATCAGTGAACACGTCCCCATCCACGAAAGACACTTGCAAAGCCATCATATCTCAGTCATCACAGCTGCCTTTAAAAACGCAAATTCTTCTTTGCAGAATGACTGATGGTGAACTAACGCAACCTTCACTTGTATGAATAAAAAGCCGGCAGATCCCACGCACTGTGGGAATCGATGTAATGCGAAGCAGCCAGGAAGGAGCAAATCCTGCTTTACAAAATTTGCATGTCATGTTTGACATGTTAGGACCTGTCATTTATGTTCGTCATACAGTCACGTCGCGCAATACCAAGTTTGGTGTATATCAAGCTAACGAAACGGGCGCGAGCGCGCCATGAGCGTGGCATGCAAGTCATGTCGCACATGACAAGTCATGATTTTCAAATTACCACTTGTCATTTATGTTCGTCATACATTCATGTTACTCAATACCAAATTTGGTGTATATCAAGCTAACGAAACGGCCGCGAGCGCGCCATGAGCGTGGAATGCAAGTCATGTCGCTCATGACATGTCATGATTTCCATATTATCACTTGTCATTTATGTTCGTCATACAGTCACGTCACTCAATACCAAGTTTGGTGTATATCAAGCTAACGAAACGGGCGCGAGCGCGCCATGAGCGTGGCATGAAAGTCATGTCGCACATGACAAGTCATTATTTGCATATTGCCACCTGTGATTTATGTTGGTCATACAGTCACGTCACTCAATCCCAAATTTGGTGTATATCAAGCTAACGAAACGGCCGCGAGCGCACCATGAGCGTGGCAGGTAAATCATACTTTTCATGACAAGTCAGTCATGATTTTCATGATATGACCAGCCATTTACGTTCGTCATAGAGTCATGTTATGTCATACCAAATGTGGTATAAATCCCATTAACGATACGGCCGGGAGAGCACAAAGTCGTAGGCGGCTAGATAGATAGATAGATAGATAGCCAGATAGCTAGATAGATACGCTCAAAGTCGGCGAAGTTCGCTAAGAAATGCTTCGCATTTAAAAAGAAAAAAACCGGCAGATCCCACGCACTGTGGGCATCGATGTAATGCGAAGCAGCCAGCAAGAAGCAAATCATGCTGTACATAATACGCATGTCATGATTTACATGTTAGGACCTGTCATTCATGTTCGTCATACAGTCACATCGCGCAATACCAATTTTGGTGTATATCGAGCTAGCGAACTGGACGCAAGCGCACCATGAGCGTGGCATGTAAATGGCATTGTAGGTGACATGCATGCCAAGATTTTCATGTTACCACCTACCACTTATGTTCGCTATACAGTCACGTCCCGCAATACCAATTTTGGTGTATATCAAGCTAGCGAAACGGCCACGAGAGTGCCATGAGCGTGGCATGCAAGTCATGTCGCACATGACATGTCATGATTTCCATACTACCACTTGTCATTTATGCTCGTCATACAGTCACGTCACTCAATACCAAATTTGGTGTATATCAAGCTAGCGAAACGCCCGTGAGCGT
Source organism: Rhipicephalus appendiculatus (assembly GCA_030522465.1). Lineage (NCBI taxonomy): Eukaryota > Metazoa > Arthropoda > Arachnida > Ixodida > Ixodidae > Rhipicephalus > Rhipicephalus appendiculatus. Next base: position 18,785 of record JALIZH010015327.1, on the reverse strand, counting down.
GCCATGAGCGTGGCATGTAAATCATGTTTAGCATGACATGCACGTCATGGTTTTCATATTACCACCTGTCATTTATGTTGGTCAGGCGGAAATGTCTCATCCTACCAATTTTTGGATATATCAAGTTAAGAAAACGGCCTCAGGAGCCTATAACCATGGCATGTAAATCGTACTTTTCATGACAAGTTATTCATGATTTTCATGATATGATCAGTCATTCGTGTTCGTCATACAGTCATGTTATGCTATACCAATTTTGGTATAAATCTCATTAAGATACGGCCGGGAGAGCGCAAAATCGTAGGCGGCTAGATAGATAGATAGATAGATAGATAGATAGATAGATAGATAGATAGATAGATAGATAGATAGATAGATAGATAGATAGATAGATAGATAGATAGATAGATAGATAGATAGATAGACTCAAAGTCGCCGAAGTTTGTCAAGAAATGCTTCGCATTTAAAATAGCCTTGATAATATCTCTTTTCGTTTGATCACGTGCGCGCTTCAATGCTTCTGCACCCTTTTGTATTTTTTCAGCAGAAAAGTGTTGAAGCGCGCACCTGATCAAACGGAAAGAGAAATTATCGAGACTATTAAATGCGAAGCATTTCTTTGCGTACTGCAAGCACTTTGCCGTTTTTATGTGTCTATCTATCTATCTATCTATCTATCTATCTATCTATCTATCTATCTATCTAGCGCGCCTACGTCTGAGTGCTCTCGTGATCGCCTCCTTAACTTGAGGTCGACCAAAGTTAGTATGGGAGAGTAAGAGGATTTGACGAATATGTCTGGCTGGTCTTGGCTTGAATAACATGAAAATGCCGTCGCGTAGGTCGTCACACTCATTTCTCCGGACACGTGAGGCTCACACCCGCATACCACGGGCCACAGTATGCGGGTATGCGCCATAGGTGTATGACAATTTATATCTACCCACGAACGGCGAGTACAGACATTGGTAATTTAATTGCGCGAGTGTTAAGAAAAACTGACAATTGCAGCGTTGACACAACGAATACAAAGAATCGAAATCAGAGCCCCAGCAGGAATCGAACCCATGCTATAAGCGTGGCAATCAAGTATTCTACCACAGAGCGACGTCTGGTCTTGAAACTGCATTGGAAAAAGAACCTATGCAAAAGCCGGCAGATCCCACGCACTGTGAGAATCGATGTAATGCGAAGCAGCCAGGAAGGAGCAAATCCTGCTTAAAAAAATTTGAAGCAAAACTGCGATTCGGCCTAGTTGGAACATATTCATCTTGAAATATTTGCGCAGGCACACGGGGACACAGAAGAGAGACACAAACGGGCGCAATCTAACAACTGGTTTATTTTTTGAAAAACGTTCACTTAATAACCCTCGGAACAGCGCAATCTGGTCACAAAAAACATTAGAACTGCGCACATGGCACAACTTATCACATGCTCACTGAACAGCAGACAAGAGCGACACTTCCTTCTCCAGCGAACAGGTTGCTCGGCTCCAAGACGCAGGGTACGCGTTATCTGTGATGCTGGCTGTAGGTATTAGGCTATTAAAGAAGCTTAAACAGGGAACGGGACCATTTTTGGAAACGGGTGGGTAGACTGATTCCAGCTCAAAGATGGTAGCAATCCCTTATGTACACGGGCTATCACACAGAATAAAAAAGGTAGCTGGAAGTTACGGTGTAAAGGTGGTGTTTTCGGCCAAAAAACAAAATCGGTGGAGTGTGCGCGATGGTCAACCAGAAATGTGACAGACTGAGCAGTGTACAAAAGGATTGTAGCATTAAACACAAGGTCCAGTTTGTTGAATGTGCAAATAATGTGGTGTACAGTTTTCCTCTGACGTGTGGCCATGTGTATGTGGCGCAGACTGGCAGATGCATTAACACTAGGCTAAGGGAGCATACGTCGAGTCTGAAAGGTCGCCCTTATACATATCTAGCAATGCATTGCAATGAGTGCGCTTGTTCGCCTTGTTTTAATAACACTACCTTAGAATGTAGGCATCGAAACCGAACTTCAAGAGAAATAATGGAGGCCTATCACATTGACAAGCTGAAAGAAAAGTGTGTTAGCCACCCTTCGGTCGCCTTGCTGGAGAAGGAAGTGTCGCTCTTGTCTGCTGTTCAGTGAGCATGTGATAAGTTGTGCCATGTGCGCAGTTCTAATGTTTTTTGTGACCAGATTGCGCTGTTCCGAGGGTTATTAAGTGAACGTTTTTCAAAAAATAAACCAGTTGTTAGATTGCGCCCGTTTGTGTCTCTCTTCTGTGTCCCCGTGTGCCTGCGCAAATATTTCAAGGTTAAAAAATTTGCATGTCATGTTTGACATGTTAGGACCTGTCATTTATGTTCGTCATACAGCCACGTCGCGCAATACCAATTTTGGTGTATATCAAGCTAGCGAACTGGACGCAAGCGCACCATGAGCGTGGCATGTAAATGGGGCAGTAGTTGACACGCATGCCAAGATTTTCATGTTACCACTTGCCACTTATGTTCGTTATACAGTCATGTCACTCAATACCAAATTTGGTGTATATCAAGCTAACGAAACGGCCGCGAGCGCGCCATGAGCGTGGAGTGCAAGTCATGTCGCTCATGACATGTCATGATTTCCATATTATCACTTGTCATTTATGTTCGTCATACAGTCACGTCACTCAATACCAAGTTTGGTGTATATCAAGCTAACGAAACGGGCTCGAGCACGCCATGAGCGTGGCATGCAAGTCATGTCTCACATGACAAGTCATGATTTTCATATTACCACTTGTCATTTATGTTCTTCATACAGTCACGTCACTCAATCCCAAATTTGGTGTATATCGAGCTAACGAAACGGCCGCGAGCGCGCCATGAGCGTGGAATGCAAGTCATGTCGCTCATGACATGTCATGATTTCCATATTACCACGTGTCATTTATGTTCGTCATACAGTCAAGACACTCAATACCAAGTTTGGTGTATATCAAGCTAACGAAACGGGCGCGAGCCCGCCATGAGCGTGGCATGCAAGTCATGTCGCACATGACAAGTCATGATTTTCATATTACCACTTGTCATTTATGTTCGTCATACATTCACATCACTCAATCCCAAATTTGGTGTATATCAAGCTAACGAAACGGCCGCGAGCGCACCATGAGCGTGGAATGCAAGTCATGTCGCTCCTGACATGTCATGATTTCCATATTACCACTTGTCATTTATGTTCGTCATACAGTCATGTCACTCAATACCAAATTTGGTGTATATCAAGCTAACGAAACGGCCGCGAGCGCGCCATGAGCGTGGAATGCAAGTCATGTCGCTCATGACATATCATGATTACCATATTACAACTTGTCATTTATGTTCGTCACAGTCATGTCACTCAATACCAAATTTGGTGTATATCAAGCTAGCGAAACGACCACGAGAGTGTCATGAGCGTGGCATGCAAGTCATGTCGCACATGACAAGTCATTATTTGCATATTGCCACCTGTCATTTATGTTGGTCATACAGTCACGTCACTCAATCCCAAATTTGGTGTACATCAAGCTAACGAAACGGCCGCGAGCGCACCATGAGCGTGGCATGTAAATCATACTTTTCATGACAAGTCAGTCATGATTTTCATGATATGACCAGCCATTTACGTTCGTCATAGAGTCATGTTATGCCATACCAAATTTGGTATAAATCCCATTAACGATACGGCCGGGAGAGCACAAACTCGTAGGCGGCTAGATAGATAGATAGCCAGATAGCTAGATAGATACGCTCACAGTCGCCGAAGTTCGCTAAGAAATGCTTTGCATTTAATAATAATAATAATAATATCTGGGGTTTAAAAAAAGACCTATGCAGGCGTAATGTTGGTGAAACGTCCTTTGTGTTTGTAGTGATGGTTATCAAATATTCAAAATATTACATATGTACTCTTGTTATCAAGGAGTCATGTCGGGTTGACGTCAGTCGTATACTTCAGCGCCATCCACTGTTGTTGGTTTACTTAGCACTATCCAGGCCTACCATTCTTGGCAGGACAAGTGCTACATATCAGATTACCGCTTCTGCTGTTGGTAATACCAGAGTCATTCAATGATTCTTATGGTCACGAAACTGAGCCGTCACGCTATGGGCGAGCTTCATACGCTGATCGAAAATGCCGCAACGCGGCGCCTCTGTGCCACAGAGGCTAGAGTGCCTCGATGCGCGCGCCCCCGCTTAGAGTGTGGCCATTCTTTGAAAGGGTCGACGCCGCCTCGCCTCGCGCGTCCGCCATGTTTTACCCCACGCCGCGCTCTTTTTAAGCGTGCACGCGGCGCCTGCCGCCTTGTCGCCCGTCTGATTCGTCGCGAGTACCGCAAAATGACTGGATGTTGCGTGCCACAGTGCACGAACCATTCTAGGAATGATTGGAAGATGTTTTCTTTCCCAAGGGATCCTAAAAAAATACTTTTATGGACAATGATAATAAAGCGTGACAAGTGGCAGCCGACGAGTGCCTCTCGTCTATGCAGCGTGAGTATTGCAAGCACGTTGGGTACTTTTGGGATGATTTTTAAAACGGCGTGTATATTACTAGCAACGTCATTACAAGTTATGTGTGTGGTTTTGACTGCGTGTTGGTGCCTCGAACGTTGAGAACCGTTCTCATAAATTTTGCGTTGTTTTCGGGTGTGCTTGGAAATCGTACTTTCGCTGTCGCGGGCATTTCCTTCTTCTTCTCTTTTTTGATGCATGAACGTGTGATTATGAATATTGTCGGGTCTGTAATGAACTGCAACTATTCACTCCGAGTTGTGTTTTCTTGCGGAACAAGAACGACAAATAAAAAAATTTTTTTTTCGTTATCCGGTGGAATCATTTTCCAGAATTACCTCCTTGAAGGAACGCTTTTTGTGTACCATACACGGTCATTAATTTCAACGCGGAATTTCCGGCGCTGAAAAAAATGGCTGCAGATCCACGAAGTGAATGCTGATGACGGAGCGAAGCTAGGTCCTAAGGTCATATTGTCTACGTTGAAGTCGCCGACTAGTATAAAGGACGGACAGATATGGACAGACGCACGCACAGATGGACGGACGGACGGATCCACGGACGTACGGGGCAGGAGCGTAGCCAAAAAATTTTTTCGGGGGGGGGGGGGGGGTTCAACCATACTTTATGTTTGTTCGTGCGTCCGTTTGTATGTGTCCGTGTATATATACGCAAGCAAAATTAAAAAATTTTGGGGGGAGGGGGGTTTGAACCCCCCAACCCTTCCCCCCTTGGCTACGCCACTGGTACGGGGGATGGACGCACGGATAGATACACGGACGTACGGACAAATGGACGCACGCACGGACGGACAGATGGACGGACGGGGGGGGACGGATATATGTACGGACGGATGGACAGAGTACGGTCTATTTTTAAATCATATGCGCGCTATGAACGCTCTTTGTACGGTATATGTAACAGCTGTGTTTCGGTCCGACGGTGACAACGGACATCGTGAGAGCCTGAGGAGCTTCGCTTCTAAAAACTGAAGCATCACAGGGTAGAGTCGTTTCCGCTGCGATCGCTAAACGACATTGTGATGCTTACCGCAATTTCGCTGGTATTTTCTCGAAATGAGAAATACAGCCGTATTTTAAATAGGCATTCAATAGGAGGACACGAGGGCGAATATATCCGGCAATCGGCCACATAAAACAGCAGCCTCGGAACCTGCACGCGAATTCTATTCGCTTTAAGATTTAGCTAAACAGCGAGTAATTTAAACCTTAGGGTTCTCACGTCAGAAAATTTATCACTGCTGATGCATGTTGGGAAATACTGTGTGTATGCGGTGTAAAAATAAATAAATAAACGAACATGTACACCCGCAAAATATAAAAGCGAATAGTGATGCCTCCAGCTCTCAGTGATCCAAAGCAGCTGTGCACTACTCAGCCGCAGCCAGCGGCCGCGCCGGCGGTGAGGGTCATTACATCCTGCAATACCTTTAGGCGCGAAACATTCGATTACTTGCTGTGACACGTGCCTACAAACCTACAACTAGCAACATCCGTGAATGATTATGCGTTTGCGAAGGCAAGTCCAGCCCAAAGTGCCTTTACTCGTGAGCAAAAGGCTGCGAATACGCGCGCTGGCAGTGCGCGCATTGACGATTGGGATCAGTAATGGCGACCGCTGTAGCAGACGACGCGCTTGTCTTCACCCTGAACGGAGCGGAGGCGAACGAGCGCATCGAGGCACTCTAGCCTCTCAAGCACAGCTGCGCCTCTGGCGGCGGCCGCTGGCTTCATATGAAACTGAGGCCGCAGTTTCGTGACCATAAGAAGCATTGAATGACTCTGGTAATACCCATGTTTCTGTTGGCATCGTTACGCAATTGTAAACAACTGGTTATATGAAACATATGCGACTGTTCAACATATATCTGTGCGTACAACATTTGTACATATTGAAGTAGTAGGAGTCGATCTTTAGCGTCATTTCAAAGCGTTTCGCTTAATAAAAAATTTACAACCCAGTCACCTTACCTCCGCATCCTTCGCATAACATCGATTCCCATGGTACTTGGGATCTGCCGAATTTTTAGATGCGAAGCATCTTATGCTCGGGGCTGTGTCCGTCACTCCCGCATCCCTCGTCCGGTCACTTTCATGAAGTAGGGAAGCAGCCACTATACGAACCAGAACATTTTAGTACATACAATAAGGCCTTCAACCACCATTACAGTCACAAGAGTCATGGCCGAGAGCACAGAGTGGCTGCTTAGCAATGGCTATACTGACAGTTGGGCGAATTGGTATGTGTTCATGATTAAAAACGGAGCAAAAGAACACGAGACACAAACGAAGGATACACGAAGACAGGCGCCGGACTCTCAACTAATCTTTATTCACGTCGACTCACACTTATATACATGCACGTGGTCACACAAACAATGCAAAAGTAAAAAAAAAAACAGGCAGGGGTTATCACGCTAACCCACTCAAATACGAAACTTCTTTTTGCTGTAGGGCGATGGATGGAGCGCTGATACATGAGTTGTTATTATGAATGTGCAAAGCCTCTATTATCTCGCGAGTTGTTTGTTCATTATTCCTGGCGATGATGGTGGTTTTTTCAAATTGAGGAGCGCACCCGCACTCTTTACAGTGCGCGCCTATATGTGATAGACCATCGGTGCAATAATTGGTCTCATGTTTCCTTAATCTAACATTGACGCACCTTCCGGTTTGTCCTATGTATACAGCGTTACAAGACAAGGGAAGGTTGTACACCACCCCCGTTGCGCAGTCAGTAGCTGGGGATCGGTGGTTAACACCGCATCCTGCCGTTTTATTCTTATTCCTTTCTTTTGCCTTCTTGCTGACACGTGCGCATATTCGTTCCAGCTGATTAGGCACTGAAAAAACTACTTTAACATCAAATCGGCCTGCCACGTTCTTCAACCCGTGCGACAGTTTATGCACATAGGGTACTACAGCTGTTTTCTTATTACTTTCCAGGTTTTTGTTTTGCTTGTCTCCGTTCCCTTCAGACTTTAGTGATCTGATTAACTTTTCACATGCTCTGGTTACTACATGTTCCGGAAAACCCGCGCACACCAACCGACCCACTTGTCTAAACACACTTTCCGTAATTCTATGATAGCATGACTTCTGGACAGCCGACCTCAAGCATGAAGTTGCAATGCCGTCCTTTACTACTTTGGAGTGGGCTGACGAGTAACTTAGAAGTAACTCCGTCTAGAGGCCACGTCAAGAGAGTTGCGAAGATCGCCATTTCGGAGTGGTGGCGTCAAAGCCGCATGTTCAAGGACTTCCTGCATGTGGCATGCGGCGAGACTGGGACACGGCGGGGTCGTCGTCGGTTTCAGGAGTGGTGCTTCACCGTTGAAAGAACCGCAGAGCAGCTGTGGAATACAGTACGCCCAGGCCTACCGTCCAGAAGAAGACAGCCAGTTCAAGAGGGAAAAGTCGTGGTGCTTGGCGACGAAGGAGTTCCGGAATCAATCAGAGACGTGCTCAACAAAGGCCCCAAGTTCGCCACGGAGCCTTCATTGTCTGCTGCGGAAAAAGTCTCCGTTGTAAGGTAAGTCGCCAGAGTTGTACCTGATGAAGTTAAGAACCGTTTCATTGATGAATGTGTTGATGTACTGTGTAACTCGGATAAGGTTCGTAAGAAACGAGTCAACACAAGACCTGTGGTTGACTTTTTAGTAGACCACGGCCTTAGGGCCTTAGTAGCCGACAAGGAGGGTTCGTTTGTTATCCTTCCTGAACAGATGTTTTCGGAAAAAGCACATGCCGCCATCAAGAAGAATTTCAAAGCCGTAACTGTTAAATTAGAGAAGGTTAAAAAGGAAGCTGCCGTACTTTTGAAGAAAAGCGGTCTGGAAAAGTTAGCCTCCAGTGTGAAGAGAGAAAAAAGGCTTGCTGTTAGAACCATTTTTTACAGTAAAAACCCATAAAGTAGGCATGCCGTTCCGAACGATTGTTTCCGAGAGGGGTTCATGGCAACTGCTTGTTTGAAAGTACCTTCAGAAGTGCCTAGGTAATCTGATAGTCCCAGATCCTTTCTTGATATCGAATTCGGAAGGCGTAATTGATCACTTAAGGAATTGTGAACCGGGCCGGTGTACCGCGTTCAGTGTGGACGTGCAAGATTTGTATTATTCCATACCACAGGAGCAATTGTTGACATGTGTTAGAAGATGCATTGATTTGTATAATGATGAATTCAATTTTGTTACAAAGTATTGCGTTTCTGTGGCATCGTTCTTGGAAATTTTAACCTGCTATTTGAATTCTACTGTTATTGGTTTTGAAGATAAGCTGTACACACAGAAAGAAGGTATTTGCATAGGGTCTAGGATCGCCCCTATCCTTAGCAATGTTTTTCTAGGATGTGTAGATGAAGGTATTGAACGGATTATAAAACGTGAGAACATTAGGATCTTCCGTTACGTAGACGATTATCTAGTGCTCACAGATGAAAGTCGTTGCTCAATAACAATGAACGAGATTTTAGAACTGTTCAAGCAGGAAGGTATGGGCCTCAAGTTCACGCATGAGGTTCCGGAGCAGCAGAAATTAAGATTTCTTGATTTGGCACTTTTCGTGACGCCTGGTCATCTGTTGGGAATTTTGGCCACGCTCCAAAAAAAGGCCTTCTAAGTTACTCGTCAGCCCACTCCAAAGTAGTAAAGGACGGCATTGCAACTTCATGCTTGAGGTCGGCTGTCCAGAAGTCATGCTATCATAGAATTACGGAAAGTGTGTTTAGACAAGTGGGATCGGTTGGTGTGCGCGGGTTTTCCGGAACATGTAGTAACCAGAGCATGTGAAAAGTTAATCAGACCACTAAAGTCTGAAGGGAACGGAGACAAGCAAAACAAAAACCTGTAAAGTAATAAGAAAACAGCTGTCGTACCCTATGTGCATAAACTGTCGCACGGGTTGAAGAACGTGGCAGGCCGATTTGATGTTAAAGTAGTTTTTTCAGTGCCTAATCAGCTGGAACGAATATGCGCACGTGTCAGCAAGAAGGCAAAAGAAAGGAATAAGAATAAAACGGCAGGATGCGGTGTTAACCACCGATCCCCAGCTACTGACTGCGCAACGGGGGTGGTGTACAACCTTCCCTTGTCTTGTAACGCTGTATACATAGGACAAACCGGAAGGTGCGTCAATGTTAGATTAAGGGAACATGAGACCAATTATCGCACCGATGGTCTATCACATATAGGCGCGCACTGTAAAGAGTGCGGGTGCGCTCCTCAATTTGAAAAAACCACCATCATCGCCAGGAATAATGAACAAACAACTCGCGAGATAATAGAGGCTTTGTACATTCATAATAACAACTCATGCATCAGCGCTCCATCCATCGCCCTACAGCAAAAAGAAGTTTCGTATTTGAGTGGGTTAGCGTGATAACCCCTGCCTGTTTTTTTTTTTTTTTTTAACTTTTGCATTGTCTGTGTGACCACGTGCATGTATATAAGTGTGAGTCGACGTGAATAAAGATTAGTTGAGAGTCCGGCGCCTGTCTTCGTGTATCCCTTCGTTTGTGTCTCGTGTTCTTTTGCGCCGTTTTTAATCTTGATAGGCAATGGCTAGGCAGGTGGTGGGTGCAAGCAAAGAATAACGCGCCACCGGTGGTGTCTGTCGCCCTCGTTGACTACATTCCTTGATCTTCCTTGCATGCGCTAGTGGGGGGTTTTGTCCGTCCCTCCTTCCCGCGTCCCACAGCCCCTCTCTCTCTCTCTTCTCCTATGCTCCCCACCTTTCTCTCCTTTAGGAATCCTCTACTTGTGGGGGCTTTGTCCGTCCCTCCTTCCCGCGTCCCACACCCCCTCTCCTACGCTCCCCACCTTTCTCTCCGCTAGGAATCCTCTACTCTACGAAGCGGCGCCCGAGTCCCGTTGACTCCATTCCTTGATTGCTTGGATAAGCTTGCGGGGGGCTTTGTCCGTCCCGCGTCCCCCCACCCCCCACAGCACATGCGCGTCTCTCCTCCCCCCTCTCTCCTCTCCTACAGTCCCCCCCCCCGTCCTCTACTCTAGGAATCCTCTACGCTACGGAGCGGCGCGCACGACAGGTGGTGCGACAGCTGCATACTCCGCTGGGGGCGCCACGGTAGTTCCGCGGTATGAAAATGACGGAGCGCGCGCGCCTCATTCTCTCTCCTTGCAGCGCCGCGATGAGCGCCCGGGTGGCTGCCGCGAATAGGGAGCGGCGACGTTTCTCCTAGTCAAGCCAGCCATCTACCCGCTGCTTCGCATCTACACATGGTTCCCTTTAGCGGGAAGATGGGGAATTTTTTTTTATTTGCATCTTTCTCGATTTTTTGGTTACGGACAAGATGATGATTTTTCGCTCACAACCAAAAGAACTGCGAAACGAACTCTTTAACGCTATCGCGTTAAAAAGAAGCAAGAACGTGGTGCTCGTGCGAGTGAAAAGAAGTATGAACGTGAGATAGACGTTTAATTTTGATATGAACATTTTGTGTGATCCAGGCGGTACGCACGCCGGCCAAACGCACGGGACTGATCATGCACAATGGCGGCCGTTGGCTGTTTCCTGTACACACGTGCAGATGGCGCTGCAACAAATTCTTTTTTGCAACTCGTCTATACGGACCCTAGAGGAACGCCACTAGTTGTCATGCACAAAGCAGTCGTTTCGCCCTTTACGGCCACATTCATAGGCGTGCGCACGGAGGGGGGGCAGCGGGGTGGCCAGCACCCCTCTCCATGATTACCCACGGGGGCGGGGACCAAGTCTGCCCCACATGTTTACTCAGTTGTGGCCAAGAAGGTTTTGGACTACAATGGCGGCCGCAGGCTCCTCATGTTGCATTCCAAGAACTGTTTAGTATATTTACTTCACGTAAGCCAAGGAGCAAATGCAGGCCATTGAGAAAATCACGTCGCATCATTTTCATGTTTTAGATGCGAAGCACCTTATGCTCGGGGCTATGTCCGTCCCGCGTCCCGCGTCCGGCCACTTTCATGAAGTAGGGAAGCACCCATTATGCGAACCAGAACACTGTAGTAATATGAAGGCCGTCAACCACTACTACAGTCATCAGAGTCATGGCCGAGAGCACAGAGAGGCTGCTTAGCAATGGCTAGGCAGGTGGTGTCTGTCCCTCAGGTTGACCCCATTCCTTGATCTTGCTTGGATGTGTTTGGAGGGGGCTTAGTCCGTCCCTCCTTCCCGCGTCCCACACCCCCCCCCCCACAGCGCGTCCCCTCCCCCCTCTCTCTCCTACGCTCACCCCCTTTCTCTCCTCTAGGAATCCTATACTCTACGGAGCGGCCCCCGCGTCCCACAGCGCATGCGCGTATCCTCTCCTATGCTCACTCCCTTTCTCTACTCTAGGAATCATCTACTCTACGGAGCTGCTCCCGCGTCCCACAACCCCACAGCGCATGCACGTCCCCTCCCCCCTCTCTCTCCTCTCCTACGGTCCCCCCCCGTCCTCTCCTCTAGGAATCCTCTACGGAGCGGGGCGCACGACAGGTGGTGTGACAGCTGCATACTCCGCTGAGGGCGCCACGGTAGTTCCGCGCTATGAAAATGACGGAGCGCGCGCACCTCATTCTCTCTCCTGTGCAGCGCCCGGCCACTGCCGTGAAATGAGAGCGGCGACGTTCCTCCCGCTCAAGCTAATTATCTCCCCGCTGCTTCGCATCCACACATGGTTCCCTTTAGCGGGAGATGGGGGAATTTTTTGTTTTTGTTTTTTTTTTTCATCCGTTGCAAAGCATCTCGTCCTTTGCACTCGACCAACGGGGTGTGGGTGGGGGGGCGCTAGGATGAGCCCCCCCCCCCCCCCCCCGATATGGAACCCCGCGCACGCCTATGGCAAGAAGATAGCTATGCAGCAGTAGGGTGGCTAGAATGGAGAGGTGTGAAAAGCGAGCCGTCTTTCCCTTGCCCTTGGAGGCGCCGCCTTGCACGATCTCTCCGCTAGGCCGAAATATAGCGCGACAGTGGGAGGCGCTGCCAGCTAGCATGGGGGGAGACGGCAGTGTAGGCCACTTGCGACGGAGGCTTGTCAGCTTCGTCGGCGTTCCACGTGGTTTTCTACGAGTTCTTTGTGTTAGTGTGCCTTGAGAGGAATGGCGTCTACGAAATTAAGAAAACACAGCGACCGTGTTTCGTGCCAGTCTGCTGCTAGCCACCCTAGCAGCAGACTCAGAATTGATGGGCAAACACCCAGCTGTATGAGTTAGTGAATACGCAGCGTGTGGGTGACCACGTCAAGAGCCTTGCTAAGGAGACAGTAAAATGTGTCTACGTGCCCGCTCTCAAGTACAGGCCGTGAGGTCCGCGCCATGAAAGATTTCCGGCAGTTTCATGGCGCGAACCTCTCCGTTTGCATTTCGCTAGTAGGCAGTGGCGAAGCCAGGGGTGTGGCACACCGGGCACGCCCCCCCCCCCCCCCCCCTCCCCCCCCTGAAATTTTTTTTTCGCCATGGCATACATAGCGAAAAATGGCCATTTCAAGGATGTGCCCCCTCCGAAATCAAGGAGGTGCCCCCCCCCAAAAAAAAAAAATTTCTGGCGACGCCCCTGCTAGTAGGAACTAGCGAGAAGTACGTGTTGCTTCGGAATCGACGACCTAATCGCACCATAAGACAATATGTTGTGAGGAGCCACTTAAAAGATATTTGATGTGGCTCAGAGAAGAAAAAAATGTGGTCATAATTATAGACAGGAGATATGCAACTATACTTAAACACAGAAAAAACGCGAACAGTTTTTGAGATGCTAGGGAATGTGCGAGTATTCACACAGCTATTAAATATAGTAACCCGCATTAGGACAGATATACTGCCATAAGCTTTTGAAATGGATGAGAAGGTGACACCAGGGCCACTTGATAACATTTACTTCAAGTGCTTAAAGTCTTCGCAGATGAGCTGTTCATTTAGCGACACAGCTTTAGATCCTGTAACAGAATACTACTACTACTACTACTACTACTACTAATAATAATAATAATAATAATAATAATAATAATAGTAATAACAGCAATATTAATAACAACAACAATAAGAAGAAGAAGAAAAAATAGTAATGATAATTTCTGTCATACTTGTGAGATCCAGGGTATGATAATAGCCCTAGTAGCACAAATTGTTGCCGCAATGTGTGAATGTTGTTGAATGTCGCGCGACATTTCACAACGTTGTTGCAATGTTGCCAGATCTTGCTCAACATTCAACAACTTTCATCAATGTTGCGCCAGTAAGGTTGAGCTAATGTTGCATTTGGACGTTGTTTTAGCAATGTTGACAGATGTTGGCCCATGTCCGGCTACCAGGCTGAAACATAGCCGCTGTAACTACGAATATTTCCTGCAATACCGGTCTTATTTCTGTGACATGCACAAATTTAAACATTGGTCAGTTGCTTGCCCATATTAAATATGTCATTGCTGCACTGCTGGCCGCACTGAGAGCGCGCGCGTACATGTGCAACCCGCATCTTCAAAAAAACCGCCAGGCCTGCGCTGAACGCCCAGCACAGCCACAGCGAAAGCTGGAAGATTGGCCTTTCTAGAGCCGTTTTTAAACACTCGTTTTAAACTACTACAAGCGCATTCGCATGGTAGCCCACTACGCCATAAATCATCGTAATTTTTGTGTAGTGGGGAAGCGTCTACTATGCCATTATTTCGTCATTATTCGGAAAAGCGCGGTACCCGCTACACACTTGTAACGCATTATGTGCACTTTGTTCATGCTGTGGCTGACGACGATGAGGAATAATGCGTGAGGCTTTTGTAATGGGTTGGAGCATTGAACGACTCACTCGTTACGCAATTCGTGTTGTGTGACGCCTGGTTCTTACTTTACTGTTCTAAAACGCTTTAAAACAAACGTTAACGCGATTCCTTGCCCGACATGAAGCCTGCATAGGGTCAGTTTGCACTGCAGTTTGAAGCAGTGGCGTAGCTCAGTGGTAGAGTGCTGGGCTGCCACGCAGAGGACCCGGGTTCGATTCCCATCCTGTTCATAGGTGTTTTTTTATTTATTTAGTTTTTTTCTTATTTCGTGCGATTGGTTACGGACACCGGCGGCGGCGGCCGCGGACGACTACGGTGCAGAAACGACCCTTGTTGTGATCTCATAAGAGCTTTCGCTGTAAAAAATTGGGGAACTCTTTAAGTTTGCCTTTAAGAGTTGAACGCGACAGCGATATACTGGCCGGCTTTAAATTACGAAATCGTTATGATAGTCATATGTCCTGACGCCCGATGGCAATGTACGCTTGTGCCACGCAATATTACTGGGATATTACATGTTATATTGCGACGCCTATGTAAATGACGCTTGCGTTTGCGAAGCATGAAAGTTATTTTCACTGCAATTCCAAGCAGAGGAAGTTATTTTCACTGTATTTCCAAGCGCAGGCATGGTATGTGATGCAGGTGTTGTGTTTTCCACGTGTTAATGTGCAAAAGATTCATAGGATATTCGCGGTATTTGTGTAGGGCTCCACTTGGGAAAGATGCAGTAGGACTAATCTCTTCAGAAGAGTAAAACAGGGAGGACTCAGCCTGTCACACCTATTTGTGCGGCAACTTGTTAATCGCTTTATTTTCTTTCGGGATGTTCGACACCCCTTTTTTAGAACAATATGCCAATTGCGGCTCTGTCGTGTGCTGCCTAACTATGTTGTAAGCACCTCAAGTATGCCCGGAGCTACGCGAGGTTTCTTCAAGGAAATTGTGGACAGTGTCCGCTTTTTGTCAGTCAGGTTTTCAAATGAATCCTGTTTTCAGTCAGTCGAAAGAAATTGGATAAAGACATATGCGACATGATTTTTCCGATACCTTTGTCATCATCATCATCAGCCTGTCTACGCCCACTGCAGGGCAAAGGCCTCTCCCATGTTTCGCCAATCAACCCGGTCCTGTGCTTTCTGCTGCCCCACGTTATACCTGCAAACTTCTTAATCTCATCTACCCACCTAATTTTCTGTCTCCCCCTCACGCGTTTGCCATCTCTTGGAATCCAGTCAGTTACCCTTAATGACCAGCGGTTATCCTGCCGACGTGCTACGTGCCCGGCCCATATCCATTTCTTCTTCTTGATTTCAACTATGATATCCTTAACCCCCCATTTGTTCCCTCACCCACTCTGCTCTCTTCCTGTCTCTTAAGGTTACACCTATCATTTTCCTTTCCATCGCTCGCTGCGTCGTCCTCAGTTTAAGTTGAACCCTCTTTGTAAGTCTCCAGGTTTCTGCTCCGTAGGTAAGTACCGGTAAGATGCGGCTGTTATATACCTTCCTCTTGAGGGATAGTGGTAGACTACTATTCATGATTTGATAATGCTTGACAAATGAGCCCCATCCCATCCTTATTCTTCTAGTTATTTCTATACATAGATACCTATGTATAGGTTAATTAATAAGGAAGGCGAGGGCAACAATGTTCTCTAACGTGTTAAAAAAATGCAAATTCAGCCAAGCGCAAGAACGTTTTTCTTTAAGTTACATTCTGGCACCTTGACGGTTAGGACTTTTTTAGAAGATCGAGGATTTTATATGCCCTGGAGTTCAGATTGTTTTATCTGCAGAAAACCAGAGACGATAGATCATGTATATTTACATTGTTGGGAAGGGGTCTATTTCTGGGATGTCTTACAAAGAACGCTTAAAAAAGAACTTCCCTTAAACTCACCTGGCATCAGGTTTTTACCAATAGAAAATGACGATGGGCTGCCGTTTGATCTGATTATGCTTCTTGGCCCTACATTGCCTATGGCGGGCTACAATGGCTGGTTTTGAGTGCGAACCCTGACAGGCGACCTGCACGCGTGCTTTTTCGCGAGAGCATGGTTCAGTACATTGACGTACTGAAACAACAAGACTTCGTACCTCACTGGCTTTCCAGGGTTGAGCCCCTGGCTTACCTTCAAGGAATTCTAATTGTGTAATTCCTCATATGTTGGTAGACTGACTTGACATTGCTGCAGTTGTGTCTGTTATTGTAGGAAGTGTCCGCTATTGATGCATGTGACGTGCTATGAAACTGGTAATAAAGAAAAAAAAGAGGCGTGGCTGTGTGGTAGAACACCTGCTTCCCACGCATACGGCCTGGGCACGATTCTCACTCGGATCCTGAAATTTTTATTATTTATTTTATTTGCATCTTTCTCGATTTTTCGGCCACGGACAAGATGATGATTTTTCGCTCACAACCAACGACGCCGACACCGACACTGATTCCGGAATTTCTGCGAAACGAGCTCTTTAACGCTATCACGTTAATAAAAATATCTAATACCTCGGGTTAAAATATGTACTCGCATAAATTATTCTACTTGAGCGTTGCTTCTGACGCTGTGGTGCCGCAGGGGCCAGCGGTATGTATAAGTGAAACCGAAACGAAAGGAGGAGCTTTGCTGATCAGCGGCAGTCCTACGGTTACTGACATCGTCAATGGCCGCGCGTTAAGTTTTTGTGGCTCTCCCGCAGAAAGTTGCGCGCGCTGTTTTCAATCTTCGCGGCGCTCAGCTGAAGACGTGACATACTGGCTTAGAAAAAGAAAGGTAAGTTTTTTGCGGGTCATTCAGTTGTCCGGTTAGCCACTCGCAGAGTATTCCGTCGTTTGCTCTTCTCGCTATGTCTTTCTCTTGCTAAACGGAGTTCGCCGGCGAAAATTGCAGCAGGTTATGCGTGCACTGAGTCACTGAGCGAAGTAGGCGGCAGAAAAAAAGTGTCGAAGAGCAGCAGCTAAGGCTGTCCGTTCTGAGCTCGCTAGCTGTTTCGAGTCAAGTGACGACTGTTGCAGCGACGATCAGTCGGCGAACGAGTCAGCAGAGCGAAGGGTTAAAGTTCCGTTTTCTGACCCATCAGCTCGGCTCCCTCAGTCGCATGGCGCGGTCACTTTATCTTGCTTCTCTGTGACAGACGAAGGTGATGTATATGGTTTTACTTCGTCGAGCACTGAATCAGGAGCTTCCTCCTTGCCTAACGCCGAACAGGTGTTTTCTAGCTGCTCTGGAGGTGACGGGACAAGTCCGAAGTGTCGCCCGCTGTTTTTGCATTTGCCAGCTTGAAAATGTAGCTGCGTGTCACAATCTGCTGCAGCATAATGCGTTAGTAATTCTTTAGCCATTGAAGGCACATAATATAGTGGACACCCGTTAGGCTTTGAAGTTTTGTACTTTGAATATGTAGATAAATCTTGCCGGGGCGCGTGCATGGCAATGCATTCATCTCTGGCCTGTGAAATTGAATGGTGCTGTGGCACTTTATTGAGAATAGCCAATAAGAAATAGGGGAACACGAGTTGCAGGATGTATTCATTTTGTTTTTGTTTTCGTAAGGCTTTTGACACGATTGCACGTTGAATGAAATTAGTATCGGAGATTTAAAAAGCAAACTAGGAGGAATTTCTATGGATATGCCGAAGTGCTTCAATTGACTTTATTAAGCATGTTGTTTTGTTCTGCCGATTTATTTTGTGTACTTTTCTTTTTGTCTCCAGAGAGGCAGTTCCGGCCTGAATTCAGCCTTCATCCATCACCTTCATTGTTATCCAAACTTCTTCTTTCTACCGTGTCAGTTTTTGAACAGTTAACGCCAAACGTCAAGTCGCCCTTATGTTTGTTCATTCCATGTTGTAAATACTACAGTATCGACTCAAGGGTGCACTTACAGTATTGTTGATAAGATACATTGACGAGTGGCCACATAGTTATGGGCATCAGTCCTGCAGGATTAATGCTTATTTTATCCCGAGTCA
Organism: Rhipicephalus appendiculatus; assembly: GCA_030522465.1. Taxonomy (NCBI): domain Eukaryota; kingdom Metazoa; phylum Arthropoda; class Arachnida; order Ixodida; family Ixodidae; genus Rhipicephalus; species Rhipicephalus appendiculatus. The sequence goes on along the minus strand of JALIZH010015327.1, from coordinate 513 downwards.
TATTTTTTCTAGGATATTTTGAAAGGTAAAATTGTACTTAAGTTTGTTCATATTGTTTTGTGAGATTAGAGCATATGTCAAGCCTGCCTTTGCAGTATTGTTAATGTTAAGAACACTTGATGAATGGCCACACTCATGGGTACCATCCTTGCTAGATTATTGCTCAGTTATTCCTGTGTCACATTTTGTCTAGTCAAAACTGCTAGGATGTATTTAAAAGGATAAGTTTGTTCAAACTATTTTGTAATGTTACAGTATGCAGTATTTTTTTCTTTATATTGCTAGCTTTACTGTAAGCCCAGCAAGCAATGGTGCTATTATCTTCGCTTTTTATTTTTGTTTACCTTTTCAGCTGTGGGAATCCTGCAATGTGATTTTGTTCATTGCTAGAAGTCGGGGTCTAATTCATCAACACTGGTGGCCCTTTTCGTTGTAAATATCGCACAGCTAGCCGCAAGGGGCCCCTCATCAAAGCTTGTGATCACTATTGATGAATGGAAATGTTTCTGCTAT
>JALIZH010015326.1:0-11733 GCA_030522465.1 Rhipicephalus appendiculatus | reverse complement strand
GATGTACCGTGACTACATGACATGCCGGCAAACCTAGACCCTGAGCTGATCCGCCCCTAATAGTGCCTGCACGATCCTTGGCCGCTGTAATGGCCGCCGCTGCTGATATGCAGCATGGGAATCCGAGGCAAACCCTTAGTATTTGGCCGTGAACGTTTTGATTGTGCGTGTTTTGCTTTTACAGGTGTTCACCTGTAGCGGAAATAGCAGCAGCAGGTAACCGAGAAGCAGCGACCTGTACAGTTGATAGTCAGCGTGCACCGAGGTACCCCACGTTTTCCCTCCGAGAAACACGAAGAGTGTGACATGACCGTTTAGCACTTCTTTAGACTTCAGAAGAGCTCTCAGTCAATGAGGACCTCTAAAAATTTGTGCGTTCTGGCGTAGCAGACATTTTGTCCATCGATGGATATCGCATATGACGCCATGGCCTTCCACGTAGACGCAGCCAGGACATATTTAGCGGGTGATGTCTCGAAGACTTGTTTTTTAAGGCACGCCGATAATGAAATTGTGGCTCTGTGGTGCCTGGGGCGTACTTGATGACGCGTTACGCCTGACTTCCAACTAATGGTGTCATCTGGGTAGATCGATATCTGAACAAAGCCTGGTGTACGTCCCAAGATACCCATTAGAAGAAGGTTGAATATTGTCGGACTCAAGACGCCACCTTGGAGAGCACCACTTTGTGTGTGGTGCTGAGACGTCGGCACGTCATCCGCTTGCGTAAAGATCTCATGTGTAGGTACCAGCTACCGTTTGCTCATATTCTGGTATTGAACAAGATCTGTTACAAGATCAATGATACTATCTGTGGAGCAACGAAAGCGTCGAGAACCGGCCATTGCATGCGGATATACTCGATAGCGTGCCAGTAACGCTCACAGATATACGGTCACTAAACTATCGCGCATTGCTACGCCCAGCGTGATACACAAGTATAGCTGCAAATGCTTGGTGATTTCGGAGAAAATGTGGCTCTTTGTTGAGGGTGGCAGCAGCATGAACTTACTTTTTCTGGACCTTGGGCTTTTCTGGCTCGACGCCGTTCCCGTCGCACTGACAGTGCTAAACCAACTACACGAGTTCAAACCAGCTGAAGCGTTATATTGGCAAGTGAGAGACGACTGAAAAAAAAAATTAATTTACGAAAGCGAGGGAATCGGAACCGTTGTCTGTCTTTTATGGAAGGCACAGGTAGTCAAAATTATTGCGGAGGCCCTCACTGTGGTGTGACGCACAGTTCAATTGCTGTTTCGGGAGGCCAAACACGATGTTATGATTGTATGAACTATTTGACAGCATGTACCCTCGTTTCGTAAATCGCTCTTTCGGTGTCAGGGCGGCTCATAAAACTCTTGTGACATCCCAGAAATGGATGTTATTATTAGACTTTGAATTATTTGAAAGCAGTTCAGGGAACCCTTCGATAGCTCGAGGTCAAATCATTGCACGACGTCAGAAATAAAGGCAAAACACAGCAGGACAAAGTCGCATGCTGTGGTGCTCCGTAACCATGATTAATAAAAGTTCGGTTGGCCCATTCGTTGGTAGGTTTGTGGCTGGCGCTGCATTCCGGACTATGGACCGCAAGAACACTTTAAAACTCCTTTATATAAGAGCGTCTTTACAGATAACCACGCACAGAAAAGTACCGTGACGACTTCCACTTTTTATGGTTGCATCTCGGGTGTCAGGATTGCAAATATTGAAGGCCGAAACGAGATAACCCTTTATCGCACGAAAGTGAAATGAGATGAGTGAGCTGAGAACCCAAGAAACGTGTTTTTCTATACCAGGTATCAACAGTAGACATTTAACGTACAAAAGCAATACCGTGTTTTAAAAATCATGTGGGAAGAGATGGGAAAAACAACGTATAAAAGTGTAACGTACAACTGTGGTATATACAGAAGTGAAAAACAGCGCTAAAACGATGGGACATGAAAGGACACAGGACAGGGCGCTGACTAGCAACTGATTCAGCGCTGTTTTTCACTTCTGTAAACATGAACCAACCAGCCCAAATGCGTACGCTACTGTGGTATATGTCATGCGCCCCCCCCCACCCCCCCCACCCTCCTTGCGCGCGCTTATAAATCTGTCAATGCAATAAGTGATCAAAAATAGTTCAAGAAGGAATGTTGCTAGAGCCACATGTAACACACCTGTCCAAAAGTTTTTCATCGGTGGGTATGCGTTGCAGAAAGCGGGTATGCGCCAAGCACTCCTAGCATAGCATAGCCATGCATAGCATAGTATTGCACTGGTGTGGGAATGATAATTGAGAGTGAAGAGGAAGGAAAGGAGGTTGGAAGAGAGTAAAGCATGGCATAGCCCTACCGAAAATTCTCATATGACACATATGCCTCGTATCCAATAATCTCGCATGAACACATATGAATCACATGTGTTCTCGTATCATCATACGAGATTATTGGAAATGTGTCATACGTGTCATATGAGAATTTTCGATAGGGAGCCTTGAATAGTATAGCTTAACAATGGCATGACAAAGGGCAGGGAGGGGTTGAGGGCGATGATGATGATCAAAACTTTATTACTCCCAAAAGAGGGGGACCGACCCAGAGATCGGTTACGCTGCTTAGAGGAGGTCAGCGGGGATCCCTTGGGACGCCGCGGCCTCCAATGCGCGTGAGATTGCCCGGCGTTGCTGTGCCGAGTCGGTGGTACGCAGAAGGGACTCCCACGTGTCTTCTGTGTGTGAAGTGTCAGCATACTGTGGGCACGTCCACGCCATGTGTATGAGGGTGGCTGACTGTGAGCAGTATCTACAGTGTGGTGTCACGAGGTGTGGGTAAACCTTGCTGTAAAGCCAGGGGTTGGGAAAGACACCCGTCTGAAGCTTGCGCCACAGGACGGCATCACGTCGGGGGAGGTCCTTATGAGCTGGAGGGTAGTGGAGACGGCCTAGTCTGTAGTGCTGTAGAATGTCTGTGTAAGTAACCAAAGGAGTTAGTTCTTCGCATGTCTGGGAGGGCGAAGAATAGGAAGTGTGAGGCGTAAGGAACTCCGCCCGGCAGTTGAGATCTCGGGCGAGAGTTTGTGCCTGCACATTTCCACTAAGAGATTCATGGGCTGGGGCCCAGATAAGAAGGCGAGGTGAGGTAGGCGGGGTGTGATCCTTTATGATTGAGTATGCCTGTGTAGAGATACGGCCCGCGTCGAAATTTCGGATGGCGAGTTGGGAATCACTTACGATCACCTTGGTTGTTGGGTCGGTCATTGCCAAAGCAATGGCAACCTCTTCAGCAACTGTTATATCGGTGGAGTGAATTACACTGCATGCCGTGCTCCAACCGCGGTGTGGGGCCAAGGCGACAGCCACCATTGTTGATCGATGTGGGTGCCGAGAGGCGTCTGTGTAGGTGACGTCGGAGCGACTTGAGAAACGTTTCTGTAGTTGGCGCGCACGGTCGGCCCGGCGATCCGCGTGATGTTCGGGGTGCATGTGTTTGGGGAGTGGAGGAATACGGAGGCTGAGTCGTTGAGCTGTCGGTATGTCTTGGTAAGTGGTGGCCGCCCGCGTAGGGATGAGTCCAATTTGGTGCAATACAGCGCGTCCCGCATGCGTGAGTGAGAGTCGCTGGTACTGGGACGTAAGGGTGGCTTCGATAAGCTCGTTGACCGTGTTCGACACGCCAAGGGCCAGAAGTTTGGAGGTAGAAGTGGACATCGGGAGTCCTAAGGCGGTCTTGTATGCCTTGCGAAGCGAAACATCGAGGCGATCGAGATCAGCGCGTGTAAGGCGGAGGTAGGGAGCCACGTAAGTGATGCGTGTGCAGACAAATGCCTGAACCAGCCGAAGAAGGTTGGATTCGCGCATGCCTGCGTGCTTGTTGGCAACCCGCTTGAGAAGGCGACCAATTTGGATGGCAGATTGGTCGATTCGCTGAAGAGCGGTGGAGTTGCCACCATTGGCCTGTAGGTGCAGTCCTAGGATGCGGATGTGATCTGTTTGAGGGATTTGCATCCCCTGTACTTGGAGATGGAAAGAGACCTGTTTGGGTTTGCGTCCCTGTGATGTAATAACAATGTATTCGGATTTGGTTGCCGAGCAGGACAAGCCAACCGTAGAGAGATAGCTGCCCACGCGATCGATGGCTGTTTGTAGGGTTTCTTCGATTTGGCCATCGCTACCTCGTGTAACCCACAGGGTGAGGTCATCTGCATAGAGTGTGTGGTGCAGATTTGGGATTTCAGCCAGAAGTTTAGGAAGTCCTAACAGTGCAACATTGAAGAGGAGTGGGGATAGCACGGAGCCTTGAGGTGTTCCACGGCTGCCGGGGGTGATGGTGGAAGGCTCTCCTTCGCAGGTGTCAAGTAGCACTTGGCGATTGGTAAGGAAATCCCTCACATATGCATACATCCTGTTACCGACTCCCAAAGCCTGTAAATTCTGCAGGATGGCGGTGTGCTGCACATTGTCAAAGGCTTTGGAAACATCAAGGCCAACAATGACTTGGGTGTCTAGAGTGCGGTTGTAGAGCACCTGGTGTTTGAGTAGGAGCATGATGTCCGGTGCCGCCAGGTGTGGGCGGAAGCCGAACATGGTATCGGGAAGTAGATGATGATCCTCCAAGTAGCGGATAAGACGGGTCTGGACAACATGTTCCATCAGTTTGCCCACACATGATGTGAGGGAGATGGGACGCAAATTGGCTAGCGTGGGGCTCTTTCCCGGTTTGGGAATCAGAATGAGGTTGGCAAGTTTCCAGCTCTGGGGAATGGTGCCTTGCTCCCAACATTGCTGTATGTAGTCCGTTAGGGCTTGGATAGAAGAATCGTCCAGGTTTCGGAGCATGCGATTGGTGACTCGATCTGGACCGGCTGCAGAATTTGTCTTGAGACGATTCAGTTCCGCCCGCACCTCTGCTCTAGTTATGGGGGCATCAAGGAGCGGGTTACCAACCCCCCTGATATGCAGGAAGAGGGATGACGGGTCCAGGACGGATGTAGGTGTTAATAAGCTCTTGATGTAGGGAAGCGGACGAGCCTGAAAATTCACGAAAGATGCGTTCAAGTTGATGTTTAGCTTGCAGTTTGCCACTATCAGGATCCAGCAAGTGACGGAGCAGTTGCCATGTGTTCTTAGAGTTAGGAGCCTTATCCATTTGGGAACAGATGTCATTCCAGTTCTGACGGGTGAGGTCTATGGCATAGTTTTCAATGTTTGTGTGCACTCGAGCCAAGCGGCGGCGGATGTCTTTATCCCATTTTCGGGTCTGCAGAAGGGTCTCAAGTTTGCGTTTCCGCGCCCAAAGCTTGGCGTAGTGTCTGTCACAGCTAGGCACCGACTCCTCGACTTCAACGTCAGTTGTGGCGTCCGCGACGTGCTGCAGGAGGGTGGCGGACCAGGTGGAAATATCAGTAATGCGCTCAGAGGTTCCCGATGCTTTTCGTTGGGTACGAAAGCGGTCCCAGTCGGTCAGTCTGACTGAACGAAGACGCTCACGCGTGGGCTCCTGGATGACTATTTCCAGAACATAATGGTCACTGCCGAAAGTTTCTAGTGTATTGCACCAGGTGGCATTTACTCCTGGCCCCACGAAGGTGAGATCCGGTGTGGTGTCACGGGCCACTCCTACTCCTCTACGCGTGGGATGTGCTGGGTCGGTAAGAAGATTTAGGTGTAGTGAGTGCCACTCGTCCCATAGAGATCGGCCTTTAGGAGAGTCGTAGTGGTAACCCCACGATGGGTGGGGAGCGTTGAAGTCCCCCCACTGTGATATACGGCTGGTGCTGGGCTAGTTGTTGAACACGGAGAAATAGGGGACCGAATTCAACGCGGCGGTCCCGGGGAGGGCTATAGACATTGAGCACAAAAAGACAGTGACCAGGTTTACGAGAAGGGCGAGGCAGAACTTCTAATAGTACGTGATCGGGGAAATTAGAACCGATATCATGGGGGATGACATTCATGTTGCGTTTAACTAGTGTTGCCACCTGAGAGTTGGCGCGCCCCGACGTGTACGTCTTGTATCCGGCTAGCTGAGCGTACTTGCCACCCTCTTGAAGCGCTATGATTTCTGGACGATCGCGGGAGGCAAGAAACTGCTGGAGCACGGGACGCTTACGTGCGAAGCCCCGACAGTTCCACTGCCAGATGGTGGTGTTACGCGAGCGGCCCGCCATGATTAGGATGAGAGTTTGTGCCGCCTGTGACCGAGGACGAAGCGGGGCCTAGGGCAGCGTCGTAAGATTTGCACCGAGCGTCGAGTGCTTTACTCAACGAGTCGAGTTGCTGGGTGAACTGCGCTGTGAGTGTTTGGAAATATTTCTCCATAGTGGCTTCCAGAGCCGCGAAGCGTTGGTCTGTGCGTGTTTCACTCATAGTCAGAGCTGACGTAAGGCGCTCAATTTGGTCCTGAGTGTCGCCCGGTTGTGTACCGCCCACCTCGTAGGCCTTTCGTTTTGGAGCTGTGCCTGCCAACGAGTCAGTGTCCATGGGGGCGGATGTGGGTGTTTCTGTCATGGAAGGTGGATGTGAAAAAGCACCGGACCCTATGCGCTGTTCTATTGTTGTTACCCTGTGCACAAGCTGTGTGACTACCGCAGTGAGATGAGTAATGACTTTCTCAAGTGTAGTGTTGGTAGTCCCTCCCTGCGTACTCACCGGCGCCGCCGCAGAAGGAGTTCCGGAAACTGTAGATCCATGTGGCTTCCCCGCCGGTGGACCTGGCGGAGTAGTAGCAGAGGTAGGCGCCCCCGAGCGGGACGATGGCCGTGATGACTTGTGGGAAGAGTCGGCCCCAAGTGGTGGGAACGAGGCAGAACGGTCCCTATGCTTGCTCTGGGTACTACCAGACCGTTGACGGTCCCAGCGACTGGAGCGTTTAAGGGTCACCCGCCGTTGGGTCGCTTGATCTTGTTGCCTGGAGTCTTCCTCCTGCTGGAGGGCCTCCCATTGGCGCCGCTTTATGATATACGGGGTCCTGTAGATTTCCTTACAACGGCTGTCGCCGGTGATATGCTGTTTTCCGCAAAGGCGGCACGTCGGCACACACACGTGATCACTGGGAGGGTCCGGGATGGCGCAGCCCCGACACTTGATCACTGTACTGGCACACACGTCAGCTCTGTGGCCAAGTTCACTGCACCGGTAACACACTTCGAACTTCTTCTTGTACAGGTTGCAACGGTGACGAGCATTGCAGAGGTAGATCCACGTGGGAACACGAGGTTCCTTGAAGGTCAACAGCACGGCGGTGGTGTTCCCCAGACGGCGAAAGTCAACGATGGGAGGGTTCCGAGGATCTTGTAATTCTTCTTGGATACCTTGGTGGTCTAGGCGGAGGTCAACGCCCCGGATCACACCACGTCCTTGACTTTCATCGGGTGCGCAGTACACCGAAATTTCGTACGTGTGGGTGCCAATCACCAATTCCTTAAGTCGCAGTACCCGTTCGGCTCGTTCGACGACCGGGGTGCAATAGGCGAACGTGTTCTGTTTGGGGTTTACTTGAATGAGGTCTTCGCCGCGAACTGAGGCCTTGGCGAAGTTTGCTGCAGTGCAAACCGCTTCGAATAGTATAAAGTTGGTGATCTTGGAGAGTAGGAGTCCTCCCCTGGGGCGGACGATGAGCTTGAGGGCATCGCTGGGCAGTCGAGGCTGCTTTGAAGCCACCGAGTTGAGGGCTAGTCGCCGCCCACGTTGGCGTGGTGTGAGCGAGCGATCGGTCGCTGCAGTATCATCATTCGAGGCATTTGAGGTCTTATGGGACGAAGATCGTCCGTCCTGGGTGTCGGAAGCCGGGGGGGGATGGTGGTCCCTTTCGATGTGCGGGCTTCACGGCTCTTGTTCACTTGCGTGAACCATTCGCTGGCTTCAAGTTCTTGCGGGGTAATTTCCGTGCCCGCGACGATCACTTTCATGGCACACCGGCAGCGCGCGAGCGCACTCGACGCCCAGCGAAGCGGGCGGCGAGGCCGCTTCCAGAGATTACGAGCGCGACAGCGCGCGTTAGGTTTAACTGGCCGGGGGGCGTGGCGGGATGGAAAACTTGCCGAAAAAGACTTGAAATTGGTCGACTTACGTCGAAGAAGGTGTCCCGAGATTCCCGGAGACGTCAGGAATCCGCTGGTATTGGTGCAAGTTCGCTAAGATGAGAATTTCCGGGGATACGCGTGAAAACGTTCGGAGCCCATGTAGAGCACGACCTACTCGGCTGCCGATACAGTGGCGCCCCCCGGTTGAGGGCGACTGATGTTGTGGTGTGGGTGAGGAAAAACAGGAGGAGGAAAATGAGATGAGAGGGTAAACCCTAACATAACCGTGTACAAAGTAGCATAGTAAAGGGTGTGAAAGAGAAATGAGGACAAGGAGGAGTGATAGGAGGGTTAGGCGGAGCTAAAGATGGAGAGAGGGTAATGTAGAAAGAGATAATGAAAGAAAGAAGGAAGAAGACGCCGAAAGAGAAAAAGAAATGAAGGAATATGAAAAAAAGAGGTCAATGAACATAGAGAAAGAACTGAATCTGCGTTCACCAAGTTATGGCACTTGCTTGCAGCTCCGCTGTTCGCTAAGATTTCGCAGGCGTCGAACTGGCTTTAATCATTTTAGAAGTTCAAGTTTTTTATAAGTTTGCAAGCAGCACAGGAAATTCCTTGTATCTCACATGAAATGATTACAAACTGTCCTCAAAGCGTTAGACGTCTATCTATAGTCTAAGGCACGGAGAAATATGTATTTGAGGAGCATAACTTGCAAGGCCACCGCAGCGCGTGTGGGCGGCGCGAAAGCGCCACGGAGCCCATGCAGTTTTCGCCTCAGCTTGACAGATGACGCTTCCGGCGTGTTGCCAACGTTTACATGTATTTCTATTGACGCGATGCATAAAATTGCGATGCCGTTTCGTATACTGTAACATTTCGCAGCTGTTACGCGGTGCTAGCTGTTAATGCGATGTGATTTCAATCACGTGACCAGCTCTTACGGGCCTTTTGGCGAGAACATGTCACATCATTAGTTACGTGAAGTTACGTGATTCTAGGCATGTGACTATAGTTGTTACGCAATGTTACATATTTTAGCCACATGACTAGTTGCTACATGATGTACCATGATTTTTGTCAGTTGAGAAGCTGTTACGTAATGCTGCATTGATTTCAGTCCCGTGACTATTTGCAACGTGATGTTACGTGATTCTAGTCCCGTGAGTAGTTACATGATGTTACGTGATTTTTAGTCACGTAACATACTCGCTCATCGCAGTTATTTCATTCCACAACGGACGAATGGGCGCACGTGTTGTGGGAGCGAGAAGGTTGAAAAGGACGGAGCGGGCGCATACCAGTTTATGATAATGCAGATAATGATAATTAAGGAGTGCCACGTTGAATAGCAGCGGTGACACGACGGAGCCTTGAGGTGTGCCCTTGTTCGGCAGCTCAAATTTTGCACTTCGTAGATTGTATATCCCCACCGTAGCCGTACGACAGGTGAGAAAGTTTCGAACATAGCCATAAGTCTTGGAACCGCAGCCGGTGTCTTCGAAATGTTGCAGTATGGCTTTATGGCTAACATTGTCGAAGGCGCCCTTGACATCGATGGCAAGGACGGACGACTTGCTGTTCTTGCTGAGGTGATCAATTAGATCTTCCTTCAGGCGTAAGAGGACCTCCTGCGTAGAAAGCAGCTGACGGAATTCGAACGTGGTGTCTGGGAAGTACCGGTTGTCCTCAAGATGCGACGTGAGCCGGTTATGTATCATATGCTCAAACAGCTTGCCAACGCACGAAGTCAGGGAAATGGGTTTTAAGTTCTCAACAGCTATGGGCTTGTTGGGCTTGGGTATCATAATCACTTCCGAATGCTACAAAGCGGCTGGAAGTTCTCCTTTGTCCCAGCAGTCTTTGAAGTACCGTAGTCAAAGCCTGATTGGGTAGCTGTCGAAGGTGCTTGTTGACTACCCTCTCTTTGCCCGGACTCGTGTTTCTGGTTAGCTTAGAAAGGGCTGCTTGAAGCTTCGCTGCTGTGAAGGGCCAGTCAAGGTCAGCGTTGGGTGTGCCCTCGTATTCTTTGTGCGGTGGTGGCGTTGTCGCTGATTGGACTGGACCTCGGAACATGTTGCATAGTTCACGGAGTAGGTCTTCCTCCAAGCCGTCGTAGTTGTGTGTTAGCGGACGCATTCGATGTCTCTGTTGCGTCTTGGTGGGGTACGCGTCTTGGTGGGGCACTCGTCGAGAAGAGCCCGCAGCAGGCGCCACGTCTGCTTGGTGCTCAGCGTACCCTGCAGCTTATCGCAGAACTCGCGCCAGTCGTGTCTTGCTAGCTGTTCAGCGTACTGTTGTGACTGTTCTGTCAATAAGGAAATTCTCTTCCTGAATTTCTTGTTGAGTTTTTGCCTCTTCCATCTCTTTAGTAAGGCTCTTCTGGCCTCCCAGAGGTGGAGTAAGTGGGAGTATATTGCGGGGTTGTCTTCGTTAAGTTGCATTACTTTGGTGCAGCGTTGGGCGGTATCCAGAACCTTTGTGAGGCACGCGTCGATGTCCGCTATTGCGTCGTCGTCGTCGAGCCCGTTTCTGAAGGAGTTCCAATCTGTCAGTCTTGCTGTGCCTGATTTGGTCGGTCGATGGTCATATTCAATTTCGAGTTGAATGGTGTGGTGATCACTACCAAGCGTCTCGGGGAGACAGATCCATTCCGCCTTCTTGACGTCTCGTGTAAATGTGAGGTCAGGGTTGATATCTCTCGAGACGCTGTCTCCCACTCTCGTGGGCGGGGGGCTGGAGCGAATCGTTCCACAGCGTGAGGCCATGCTTCTGAGCGGCGTCGTGGACTCTCGCGCCTTTCCTGGTGGTGATGGCATAGTTCCAAGCTGTGTGAGGTGCGTTGAAGTCTCCTACTACCACGAGCCGGTGACTTTTCGTGCGTTTTCTCAGTTCGCGGATGAAGTGTTCGTAGTCCGTGAGCTGATCTCTCCGTGAGCTGTATACATTAGTGACGTAGAAGCGTTGTTGTGACTTTCGTTCCGGCATGAGATTGCGGTGAGGGCGCGCTCGGCGGGGCTTTAGCTCGGCGCCCCGCTCGTCGCGACGCGCGCGCTCATGCGCTCGTCTTCCAGGCGTAATTTGCCCCGTGGTGGGTAGACGCCCGTGCGCGCGCGCGCGCTTATCTCGCGGTGGAGGAGAACTGTACGTCCCGGGCTTTCGCCGGAACGATTGCGTTGTAGTTACCGAACGCAGGAAGGTCACTTCGCTCGCTGCAGTCCCCCGTTTGCGAAAATAGCAGGTTTTCAAACACAGCGAAGTAACAACTGTGACACTTGTTAGTTCGCGCTCGTCTGTATACCCGTGAATACGCTTCGTGCGTCGTTTTTGTTTGGCCAGCGCGTTAAGTGTCGAGCTGTGAACAATGTTAGTTCGCTCTCGTCCTGTGTGTGTTGTTTTCGTGCGTCATGTGTGCGTGAGCAGCGCACTGCACAATTCGACCTGCTTGCCATTCGTCGCTTGACATTCCAATTTGTTGTTATCGCATTCATTGCATCGCCTTGTAGCGAAACTGTGACTTTTTTTTGTTTTACTTGCGTTTAACTCAAGCTTGTTTTCATGGAGGCACAGTTCCAGATGTCTTAAATAATTAATTACAGCAACTTGAAGATTCCCACTTGATTAAACCCCACGGCACGCCATCAGCTTTGCTGTTTCATAAGTCCGCCGAGCGGAGCTTCTTCCGTGATCATTATTTTTTCTTCAGCATATTTATTTTTC
>JALIZH010015325.1:0-28995 GCA_030522465.1 Rhipicephalus appendiculatus | reverse complement strand
CCCAGAGATCAAGTGGGCTCTATCATCCCTTCTGCTTGTCAAGGAACACGTCAGCTGCGGCAGACAGATGTTTATTATTTTTTTCCTATAACCTCCGAAGTGCCACAGAACATTTGTTCTCCTAAATGGACTACACATCTACATCTGTGCACTCAGAATTGGAGGCAATATTTTTGGGCGTGCTTTATACACAGGTGATTCAGCAGTTCCGAACGAATCACATATAAATGGTAACATGCCGATGAAACATTGCCTGCGTTGGCTGCGGGGATCTTTCCCCTAAGGACTGACTCTGGTGTTGTTTTTATCGGTAACACAAAGGAACAAGCTGAGCCACCGCTCGCGTTTGTTCGAGAGACGAAAAGCGCAAGAGCAGAGTTGTGGCTTCCCTGCTTGGCTTTATGCGGCGGGCCCTCAACTGCCATTAGGCAGGTGGTGCAACTTTGTCCTTTGCGCTGCAATCCCGGCGTCTTCAGAGGCATGCCATTTTTCTCGGGCTTTAGCACCGCATATCACAGGTAGTATGAGCATATCGTGTATATTTATACGTAAGATGCGGCTGGTTGTAAGCGCAGGCGCACGGTATAGAAGCTGAACATGTTTGCGTTGCCTTAACCAAACGTTGATCCATGTGCCTATCGATGATATTGAGCGCAAACACTAGAGCACAGACAACCGAGACGACGTAGACGTCTACGCCCTCTCGCTTGTACGTTGTCTAGTGTTTGCGCTCAATACCATTATGATCGACATGTTCCCACTGGCCCAACAAGCAACGTTGTTGATCTATGTCTTGCGTGTACAAGCATATGCTAAGACTATTTTACGGATGGGTTTCGGCGCCGCCATATTGGGCTGTTAACCTCACCATTATTTATCTTGCACAACTAAACGAACTGTGCCACGCTAGACGTGTACGCATGAAGACGGTTATGTTGGTGCATTCAGAATTTCCGGCCCTTATCAGTTTACGTCACGAGATACAATACTAAGAAATCATTCAATTAACAGCCCAAGGTGGCGGAGCCTACATGTCTAACGTAATATAGTCTGTAAGAACCGCACCCACTATTAGACAATGACGCACCGCGAAGACTGGGAAAACAACCGAGGCGAGTCTTATCCTTGAGAAAATACGTTTGGGCTAGTTGGTCCCGTCTTCTTTCTGTGGTCCCTGTCTTTTTAGCGCTATGGCTTATCCTTGACTTACGTGTCTGGTAATGTAACTCGTACGTCGGTGTTCGCGTGCCCTGGTGGGTACTCCTTGGGTCAACATTGCGCTTCGTCGCACTGCCGAGGCGGATCTCAGAGTTCACATAGAAAGGAGCGCGTGGTTGAGATCTCCTCCACCAGGGGTCACAACGTTGCCAGCCGCTCCCCCGCTCCAGCTCCCATTTCTTATGAGAAAAGTTTATTTCTCCTCCTTCTCCGCGGGCGCACGCACGCACGCACGCACGCACGCACGCACACACACACACGCACACACACATACACACACACACACACAGAAAATAAATCCTGCTCTTTCTGTGAAGTCATTCCAAAAAGTTGGGCAGATCCTACGTACCTTGGGAATCGATGTTATGCGAAGCATGCGGAGGGAAGGTGACTGTGTTGTAATTTTTTTATTGAGCGAAACGTTACGAAATGGCGCAAGAGATATGTGCAGATATGCGCACAAACATATGTTGTACAGTCGCGTATGTTTGATATAACCAGCTGTTTACAGTTGCGTAACGATGCCAACAGCAACATGGGTATTAACAACATCAGAAGAGGTAAGCTCATATGTAGCGCTTGTGCTCGCGAGGATGGTAGCCCTTGATAGTGCTACATAAATCAACTTCAGTGGATGGCGCTCAACTAAAATTGACGTTAACCCAACGTGACGGCTGTATCATAGGAGTACATATGTATTACATATGTACTCCTACGATACAGCCGTCACGTTGTTTTAACGTCAATTAATGTTTGTAAAATCAGATAGCTAGCACTGCTACCACAATTGACCTTTCACGAACATTAGGGTCTTTTTTTCAAAAGCAGTTCCGTGAACTCGAGTGGCTCTGTGCAATAATACTTGATTGCCGCGCAGAATGCTTACCCCCGTATTCTCAAACGAGCCTCGACTCGAGTTTCGTCCTTCACTTGACTGAGTTGAGCACAACGCCGCCGCTCGACTGAAGATGACGCTGCGCTTCTCAAGAATCGCTGCAGATTATCGCTGATATGAGTGATTTGTTCTACCTAGAGACGGCGCTCCCATCGACTTTCTGAAGTCAAGGGGAACCGTTGAGTGAAGGAACGTTCTAGAATACGGGGGTTAGGCTCGATTCTTGCTCGGACCCTGACATGTATTCTTTGCATTCGTCCGGTCAACGCTGCCGATGTGAGTCCGTTAAGTGAAACTACAGGCGTGCAGCGCGGTCCATTTCGCTCACTAAACGATCACAGCTTATCACCCTCGGGCTAACGCGGCAGCAAACTCGGCGGCAGCTCGAAACAGACGACAACAGCGATTGTACTGTCAGGGCCGCTGCAGGGGTGCTATCGTGGAACTATGCCTTATGCTATTCTTATCGTCCAATACTCGCGGCTCTCTGATCGCGTTGATAACGCGGACGAGCCATCGCTCTGACCACTGGCCAAGCGCGAAAAGCAGTGGCATCGTTCCACGATTGCTCCCCTGTGCGAGCGGCTGAGAACATCCTTCCAAATCTGCGCTTGTTGCCGCTAGAGGCGCCTTCATGAGTTACGTCTGCACGCAGCCTATGCGGCGCATAGCTTTTTAGCTTTTTATTCTCCGATCTCGAAGCAAAGCGGTAGTAGAAAATGTTTTCCTTCTACATTTGTTTTTTGCTGCTGGCGTAACGCATTCTTATAGTTCGATATGCTCACATTCCGCAAGCATGGGTATTTAGCCTATCTTCAAATCGTCCATAGTAGGATGCAAATTTAGAGCGCGGCGGTATTTACACGTCAAAGGAGGATGCACACACGCCTTCACCAATCAGCGCTCGCTCTACACTGACGTCATAAGCCGGGAGGTCGGTGACCTCGCTGTCATAAAGCATTGGCGTGAACGGGAGTGAGACTACCAATTCGGTACGGGGGCAATGAGCTGCCGTGCTTTGGTCACCTGAATGCACGAAGCCTCATAAGTAGACCAGTTTGCATGACTTCATGGTGGTACTGAAGCGCGAAATAGGACTACGCCACTGGATTGGAAAGCCGATAGAGCTATCGCTCGTCCCATAGGCGTGCACAAGGGGAGAGCAGGTGGGTGCCCCCCCCCCCCTAGTCACCTAAGAGGGGGAGCGCAGTCTGCCCCATACGTTGACTTAATAGGGAGGGGGGTGAGCGCTGCGACGAACCTTAGTCCCCCCCCTGAAAGGGAACCCTGCGCAGGCTCATGGCGCGTCCAGTTGGGTTGTATTTAGTATCGCAGTCTTATTTTTCGCGGGAGTACCATGACGTCCTAAATTAGCAGAACAGAACGTAATTAAGTATGGGTGGCGGCGTAATTTTTTTTCATATGTAGATATACGTGCGCTACCTCAAAAGCTGTACCTTCTTTAACTAGTTGGACGTGCTGCAAATCCTTGAATGATTCAGGAATATCATTTCACTCATTTCATGGGCAGTTTTGCATACTGCAGCTAGAATAACAACGAAAACATAGTTAAAACTACACCGTCGAATATATATATATATATATATATATATATATATATATATATATATATATATATATATATATATATATATATATATATATATATATATATATCACGCAAGTATTTTCAGTGGATCCAGTGTTTAATAAAAATTGGCTTGAGCGGACGAACGTACAAAAAACTTTTATTCCAACGTTTCGGCCGGGGTCCGGCCTTCGTCAGCGAATACCCCGACGAAGGCCGGACCCCGGCCGAAACGTTGGAACTAATGCTTTTTGTACGTTCGTCCGCTCAAGCCAATTTATATATATATATATATATATATATATATATATATATATATATATATATATATATATATATATATATATATATATAAGGCGAGTGGACGCCGCTAGAGACGTTAGTTTAACTCAACCCCTGACGAAGGGGAGGTCCCCTCCCGAAACTGTTGGGAACTAAATAAATATTTTATCCTTGTTGACAACGCCTCCGTTGTGTTACAACCCATTGCTGAACCAAGACAACTGGCCCATCGAACTATTATTCTCACTGACTATATATATATATATATATATATATATATATATATATATATATATATATATATATATATATATATATATATATATATATATATATATTAAGCAATGATATCATACATTCCTTTGCTCCAGTTGAATATCAAACGAAACACATAGAAAAAGTCCCAACGCAGGCAGGCTGCGTGAAAATGAGAATTGGGTAACAAGAGATGACATATTAGCCTCAAATTTAGAACGTAAGACCGGACGAGAAACAGGCAAAGTAATCTATAATGTACGCAATGACCGTGGCTTATTCTTGTTACATAAGTCATCTTTTTAGGAGCAAGGGTTTTATGTTCTTTTTACGTAATAATAGCAAGATATTATTTCTCATTTATTTTATTCGAGAAATCTTGAGACCCATGACAATCGCACCTGAGCCGCCAGTCGGTCTATTTTAATCAATTCTTTTCGCGACACTCACTGTCACGCAGTTTTACATATCCCTTAACAAGCCCACCGAAGCACCATACGTAAATATAACTGATCAAGGGTCCTTTGTGGTCCTAAAACAGAAAAAAATGAATAATCGAAGAGCAAAGCTCAACCGGGCAACAGTGGCCGCGAAGTCTCCAGCATGACGTACGCTGCACAGAACTACCATAAGGCCACGCATCACGCTATTCCAGAGTTCTGAGAGAGGCCCTTCACGCGCTCAGCGCTAACTGGCTTGTATGGGACAGCGTGTGCGTGTGTCGGGCGGTGAGCGGTACGTGACAAGCGAGACAAGGAAACGGTCGAAGCCCATCCCCGCCTCTTGCATGGGGACAGCGAGGGTACGAGGCTCAATTGTTCGCGGCTTCGTTGTCTGCTTGCTCAAAGCAAAGGCAGCAAGAGTCGCATCCCTAGAAAAGGCGTGTGCCCTTTTTTCATCCCGCGTTTTAGTTCTTGCAATGCCAGAGGCACTATTTTTGTAGCCGGTCGCTGAATACGAAGGCGCGATGTTTTCAGTTAATCTCCATGGTTAACCGAGGGGAGCGTAAAATTAATTACGAAAGTTGGTGAAAGACAACTAAAATCGGCTTTCTTTTTTTCTGTTGTGGAAAAACACATTACAAAAGAAGTATATGCCGGCATAATGGAAGCACCCCCGCGGCGTCAGGTGATTCTTTCAAGGCCTGTTTAATATTTCTTTTAAAGGGGCCCTGCGACGCTTTTTCGTCTGCATTCTGCAGCGCTGGAATTCGTGTAGTGCCTAATACTTAGATGAACGCAAAAAGAATTATCGAAATCGGTACACGGTAACGGTAGTTATAAGCTGTCAAACTTCAAAACCCCAGCAGACGACGAGAAAAAACGTTCCCTTTCGCATTTCACTCTCCCACTGACGTCAAAGGCCGCTTCCAATCACCGCGCGCCTCTTACAGAGACGTACCGGACGACTCGCCTCGTGGTGGCACGGTAGGACTGGACTCCCTCCTAGGAGGGAGTCTTGTCCGGCCGTGGTGGTGGCCGTTGTGCAGCGCTCCTAGCGTCGTCTTGCAATTGTTTTGAAATTTTCATGCTTAAAAACAGAAATCCTTTTACATCTGAGGAAGTATAGAGAGAGCTTTATCATTTTTAGCGCACAATAGTGTGGTCTATCTGGGACCGTATGAATATTACGCGCGACTTGTCGCATCGAACCAATCAAAACGAACGGCCTATGTCGTCACTCCCACGTGGTCAAGCGTCACTTCCGATCACAAAAATAGCCGCTGTATGTCGCTCCAGTCCGAAAACAGTGTGATTTCTCCATAGAAATAAAATTATAACAGCATTGCTTTTGGCGTTGCCACTCGCGCAACGATATCGGTGCATTCCACAGTTCGAAAAGAAGCGATGAAAACGACACGCTAAATTTGTGTCGCAGGGCCCCTTTAACTACTATCGTTCACAAAAAAACTTATCGCAGCCAGAACGCAAGCAGAGCGTCAGATCCGGTCAACTGGCGTTGCGCAGAATGGAGTGGCAACATAGAATACAGTCTTCATGTTCTTCTTGTCCTTATTGCCTGTACATCATACGTTATGAAGGCGACATATCGTTCTCGCCTAAGCCTTCTTGCACGCATATTTAACGTCATGCCATCTGGTGGAAACGCCAACAAACTGCTTGCTGTCCATCCACTCAGCAAGTAAAATAAAAAAGCACAGCTATATCGAGCATGAGTCTCTGGCTGTTTAATCCTTCCTTATGATTACTTCCACGTGTCGATCTGAAGGACGTTTTGCAAACGATCGGTGATGTAAGAATTGTTTGAAGCTTGGCTGGTGGATGGTGTTTGAACTCTAAGATGGGCGTGAAAGACCTGTCCTCATGGGATCTTACAAAACTAATAAAGGAACTTGTAAACAGTAGCAATATGTTACATTTTACAGTGAACAACGTTTTCTTCTTGGACGGGAAAAACCGCTAACAACTTTTTGTAGCAAATATTGGCTCAAAAATATTTTGTAAAGAAATTGCAGTTTGCGGAAAGTCTCGACCTTTATCATGTGCTACGATGAATAACATGAATATAATCTGAATGAAAACTGCTCTAATCAGCCCCAAGACTATAGTCCTGGGGCCGATGTGGACGCCTCTGTTTCCAGCACAGACTTGCCCAGTCCGGTGAAGCCAGTAATATCGCTATAATACATATATCTCGCATGGGCACATCTCGCTGTATAAAACCAACATTCAAGCGTGAATCTCTGCCCTCGCACGTCAAGGTAGGTCAATTTCGGCATTGTACGACCGTTCATTCCATGGCCGCTCCAATGCCATAAATGTATGAGGTTCGGACACGTGAGCGCCATGTGTCAGAGCACGATAATTTGCCGGCGCGGCGCCGAACCACACGCTGCATTCCTGCGCTGCCATGCTATTCAAGGGCCGCAATTGCCTCGGGTCCCATGACGTTTCGTCAAATGACTAACCCAAGATGCAGAAGGAAAAGGAGATCCTAAAGCAGATGGTTCGCGACCGTTCATCTCGTCAGGAAGCTGTTGCCGTCGTCAGAATGCGACGCTCCCGACGCCGTAGCGGTTCAAGGAACTCTGAAGTGCCGTTCACAGGTGGCAGCTCCTCCTCTGCTTCCTGGACCAGACACGTCCCAGTCGATTTTTCAGGATTAGACCACACCAGAACACATGGACACTGAAACATGGCTGGCATTACCAAAGCTGCAGCCAGAGCCACAGCCGGAGCCACAGCCACAGCAGAATCCACAGCGACTCCAATGGTCGCAGTAGTCACTGGCCGAGTCAACGACAGCGCTGGTTCCCGATGACTTGCCTGAGAAAGACCAGGACATTCCTGCGGTGCTTCGATGTCTTCTGGAAACCATACTTACGCTTTTGAACAAGCTAAATACTCCAACAGCCCGAACTGCCCTGCAACTGCTGAAGCTTCTTAATCCAGTGTTTTCAGCGCTTCAGTAATCACCACGGCTCGCCCACGGCTTTCTCAAAGGCCGCGACTTCCCAATTCAATATCAGAGCGCAGAAGTGACAAGGTTGAAGTTCATGATGTTTTGGTAAGTGGCTGTCAGTAAGGTTTCGCATAGTAATACTAGTGAAGTGCATCCTGTCATCTGCGTCTATTTTTGTTCCCTTGCGCGTTCTGCAAGTTTTTCTTGTTGGACACTCCATCAAAAATGATAAGTTGCTGCGTTGTAGTCCTCATTGGAGTGACGTTTCCCCGGTAACAAGGTGATTTGCTCATGCTACAGTGCCCATGAATAGTCCAAATGGCACAGTCGTGCTATATCAACATGTCGCTGGATTTACCATCACAGCATTAGCAAAAAAAAAAGGTACAATTAACTATCACCTAACAAGGTAGTTGTCATACGCATTTCAGTACTTTTGATGCTTCGCTTGCGGGCGAGTGTACAATGGCGCCATGAATTCAATAGATTATATATATCTTACTTACAACCAGCCGTGGTGGTCTAGTGGTTATGGTGTTCGACTGCTGACCCGCAGGTCGCGGGATCGAATCCCGACATTTTCGTGTGTATGCAATGCTCAACAATGGACGTCTTCCCTAAGCTCGGTCACCGAAATCGAAAATGTGCTGGTAGGACGAGAGGACACGCTGGAGGGCTTGAACGTGCTCAGACAGAAGCATAGGTCGGCAAAACTTGTGGAGCTCACTCAGACTCACTCATGAAATATATTTTTCGCTTAGGGCTCACTCGGACTAAGATTCACCAAACTTTTCCTGGGCCGGACTCACAATCGCGAAAATTTTCTTCAACCGGACTCACTCTGACTCAAACTCACCAAAACATTACTCAACCTGGACTCACTCAGACTCAGACTCACGGCTCGATCTGAGTCTGAGTGAGCCCGAGTGAGTCGACTCATGAGTCCGTTAGGCTAGAATTAGCTTTTTCAACCATGGTGTCAATGCTCTTTAACACCAATATCTCACGTAATTGGTGCTCTTCTTGGCGCCTTTTGATATAGTACCTTCGAATACGTGTTATGAATGCTCGCAAACCAGTAAGGTCATTTTTATTGAAAAAAGATGACAACCTAAGATATATTTATCAAGAACTTCCTTGGGAGAGTTGGCGGGGGGAGGTCAAGGCACCCCCCTTCGTAATTCGTGCCTCTAATCAATAAATATTGAAATCGTGTACAAACGACAGTGCTTTGTAATACGTGCCACACTGTAAACGCAAACTAGCCGAATTGGGCGTTTTAAGGGCTTAATACTACCTTCATTTGGGACCGTACTCCCTTAGGGAGTATTAAGATCGGTGTAATAAAGTTCTGCGTCCTCAATTTTACTTCCTTGAGAAATTATGGGGATAAAAGGTGGAAGAAAGGAGGTAAATTCACGATCTGACGCCATTTTGTCAAATGGAGTTCAAGAACAGAAAACTCCTATTTCACTTTCTCGGGCATATCTTTCCTTGATTTTATCCGAAGCTATAGTGCCTTCAGTGCTGGCGTGCATGTATGCAACTGCGCGGGCGAAAGAAGTGTTTCTCAAAGTGCTTAATAAATTCATGAACGTGCTAATAAACGATTTCTTCGTCTCGTCGACTGATGCACATTGTTGTACGGAATGCACACTACCGCTGGGCTCGGGTTCAGGATGCATTTCGACCACAGAATTACTTCGCTTATGTTGTTTTACCATCAAATCGAAGTTAAACTAAAAGTAGGAGCGTGTACACCCTCGATGTGGCCTATCGGCACCGCATGCACAGTCAGTATACCCTTTTGGATGACGAATTGGGCACAGGCGGTGTGCCTCAACGCACGGAATAAGATCCGGTGTTGAAAGAACCCGGCGAAAAAAAAAAAAAGAAAAAGAGAAACGAAAGAAAAAACGCGACTCTCCTCAAGCGGCTGCTCTGAAAGGGACGAAGCGACTTTGACCTTCGAACGGCGGCGATAAGAGCGGAACAACCATCGCACGCATGCGCGCGCAGAGGGGAAAAAAGAAAGCAAAAAAGAAAGAAACGCGAGAAGAGAATCGCGAGAAACGCGACAAGTTCCGAAATGACAGCGGGTGCTACCGCAGGCTGGCCCCAGCGGCGTGCGTGAGTGATAGCGAAGCGAAGCCGTCATGGGATAACGTCGGTTTTGCGAAGGACGCCTTTCAACTACCCTGCTATGCGTCGATCATATGTGCACATTTCATGCCGGCAGCCTTTCTGTGTTCTCGTCGCGGGACGTGAAATGTGTGGTTTGACGACAGTGCAACATGCACTGCGTGTGCATTGGTGTGGCAATGGCCCGGTGACTCAAGCGAGCAGCAGCTGATGGGCGCGCCGCGTTCGCGGCACATTCAGGAACACAAATGGTACGTAATACTTATGTTTCCTCTCTTTGCGCGTCCTTGTCGCTTGGGCAGCAGTAGGTGCTGTTCTGCACACTGCGTCGCGTCAAAAGTGCAATGAAACGCGAAAACAGAGAGGCTATTAAGCTCACATAACAACGATGTGTGATACGTATTTCGAATTGGCTGACCGCTTGACGTGGCCAGCCAATGGACAGCTTGCAAAATAGTTACGGCGCATGCGCGAGCAAGTTTATTTTTCCACCAGATAACCTCGACCACAGACTGGCACGCAAAAAATTTTTTCCATTCACCGTTTTGTCGTACCCGCGTGCCTTCAGTAAAAGCACAGTGAGCCTGGAAAGCAGTCTGTGCACGAGAGTTTTTGGTTGGAAAACAACCTTGCAGGAAAGCCGCCTTGCAGATTTTTGCAAATGGTCAATTCAAGCGAGTGCGCCTTAAAACTGAATGTTTGTACGACATAATTTCCTTGCATGCGATAAAGCATGAATGAAGCAGTGCTTCCAGGGAGTATACACAACAACAACAACAAAAAAAGAAGACAGCTGTTATCACGCTGTCATGTGGTAAAGCGTGCATTAAGGCCAGATTTGTTTTCTATTTATTCTGTTCTCATGCGCATATTATGAGCAAATAAGAATACTTTTTGACGACCATTTTGCATTGGGCACTTTGTCCGTCTCCTACACAAAAGTTAAATTGCATATCAAGGCGCATTGACATCATGAGCTTGTATACATTTAGCTAGAAAGAATAAGTCATGTTAATGACACATTATGATGGCCATATGATGTGTAAGACATGTGCTTAGATACAGTGTGTTTGGTGAAGCACATGCATTTTATGGTATGGTCACTTCATTAGTCACATACCAGCACTAGAACTTGCCAAAGTTACATGTGCATATTTATGGAATTTAGGAGATGTGTCACTTAGATAGATAATAATAAACTTTTATTAACGAATGCACACAGAGCCTTCCTTGGGTGGGGCCCTCAGTCCAGGGCTCCATTGCCTTGCGCGACCCTGCGAGCCCGCTGGACCAGCTGCTGCTGTTCCTGCCGGCGTAAGCTGAGCAGTGCAGACTCCCAAGAGGAAGGGGTGGGGTTGGGAATGGGAGGAACGCCCTGTGGGGCAGAGCATTCCCACGTGGAGTGGTACACTGTCGGTACGGATCCACAGAAGGGGCAGTAGGAGGGGTAGAGAGTCGGATGAAAGCGATTTAGCATATATAGGCAAGGAAATGAATTGGTCTGTAGTTGCCGCCAAGCGACAGCATCTGCTCTATTAAGTGAAGGATGAGGAGGAGGATACGTATAACGGTTCTGTCGGTAGTATTCCAGCGTGGCGTTGTAGTTTAGAGGCTCTGTCGGTGCGTCGTCTGGATTGGACAGCTCTTCCAATGGTGCCCGGCCGGTCAGCTCTCGGGCAACCGCATGAACGCGTTCATTACCATGGAGAGAGGCGTGTCCAGGAGTCAAGACGATACGCACAGGGCGTAATGCGGACGGTGATACAGAAGAAAGGATATTGTGTGTATGTGCAGCCACAAGTCCTTGAGCGAAGGCACGGCAAGCAGCTTGTGAATCTGTTACAATGGTGACAGGGGAGTCATGTGTCAATGTCGTAGCGTGGACAATTGCCAGAGCGAGAGCTCCCTCCTCTGCCAAACCACTGTCTGTAGTGCGAAGTGTGGCAGACGCCACAAGGGCGTCTGTGTCGTTTATCACGGCTAAGCACATGGCTGTCTTCTCTGGGTAGCGTGCCGCATCAGTGTAAAGGACTTGTAAGTCTGTGGTACCATCACCAAAGACGCGTGTCATAGCCTGAACTCGGGCACGTCGACGACCGGCGTGGCGGTAGGGATTCATATTGCGTGGAATCGGAGCCACTTTGATGAGTGCGCGGACAGTAGGAGCAAGTTTATGTTGCGGTACCTGTGTGGGTCTTTTTGGGGAATCGGGTAGCCAAGACGAGACAGGATGGCGCAGCCCCTGACGGGTCTGCCTGAGCCGTTGGAGCTGACTGTTGTGCTGGGCCTCGATGAGTTCGGTTACGGTGTTGTGGACACCTAGTTGAAGGAGGCGTTGTGTAGATGCGTGTGGAGGCAAGCCGAGAGCCGCCTTCACAGCTGTCCGTAGAAGGATGTCCATCTTTTGGTTTGAGCTAGAGTGAGATTGTGAGGGAAGATGATAGGTGAGCCGACTAACTATGAGTGCTTGTACTAAGCGGAGGACATCCTTCTCACAGAGGCCTCTCCTGCGATTGGTGATGCGGTGGATCATGTGTGTAATTTGAGTTATCTGCTGAGTCAGAAGGTGTATAGTGTGCGAGGCCTTGCCATCAGACTGAAGGTAGAGGCCTAAAATACGAATTCGAGGTACAAGAGGGATAGGACGGCCATCAAGAAACAGCGAAATGTCAGGAGAATCATCGGTTTTGCGGCGCCGCTTGTATACCAATAACAACTCCGACTTTTCCACTGAGCACGTAAGGCTGCCGGCAGCAGCATAGTCTTGTACCACAGACACAGCTTCCTGGAGGGGCATCCTGGATGGTTCCGTCTGATCCTTTGGTTGCCCAAATGGTAATATCATCTGCATAGATGGCATGCTGGATGTTGGGAACCTGTTGTAATAGTGAAGGGAGTTTAGCCATAGCCACGTTGAACAAAGTGGGCGAAAGGACCGAGCCCTGTGGTGTTCCTCGGCCTGCGAGACGAATGACGTCCGACCGGAGGTCTCCAATCCCAATAGTGACCGTGCGGTCAGAAAGAAAGGACCTGACGTAATTGTAGATACGTGAGCCACACTGGGATGAAGCGAGATTGTCAAGAATTAGGTCGTGGGAGACGTTGTCAAAAGCACCCTTCAGATCCAGGGCCAGAATTGCTCGGACCTGGTTTGAAGTGGGGCCATCCAACACGTCCTCCTTAAGCTGTAATAATACGTCCTGTGTAGAGATACCAGGGCGGTAGCCGAAGAGTGTATCAGGAAAAAAGTTAGTGTCTTCGAGAAATGGCTGTAGTCGGGAGAGTACAACGCGTTCAAAGAGTTTAGCTACACATGAAGTTAAAGATATCGGGCGAAGATTCTGGAGGGATAGCGGCTTGCCAGGCTTTGGAATAAGTATGATTTCTGCGTGTCGCCACTCCTGCGGTAGCGTGCCGTTGTTCCAATGTTCGTTGTAAAAAAGCGGTTAAATGTTCGATGGCCTGGTCATCTAAATTACGCAGAAGTGTGTACGTAATCCCGTCTGCCCCGGGTGCTGTGTTACGCTTAATGCTTTGCAAGGCCGCCCTAACCTCTGCTTCTGTAATGTCCTCATCTAGAGGCGTATCGTGTACGTGTGGATAATCACGGTAGGCGGGACGGGCGCCCGTGGATACATAGTGTTGCTTTAAGGTGTGCAGCAGTGTGGTATCATCGAGGCCTGATTTGTGGAGAATGGTGCGGATTGCGTTAGCAGTATGTGACTTTGTCGCCGTGGGATTTAAGAGAGCGCGGAGTATACGCCACGTTCGAGGTGTACTTAGTGTGCCGTTGAGGCGATCGCAGAAGTTATGCCAATTGTTGCTAGTGAGGATGTTCGCATAGTCATGTGCCTCAGTAGCTAGTTGGGCGATTCGGAGACGAAGTTTTCGGTTATGTTTCTGCCGCCGCCACCGCCGTGTCAAGCCTCTGTGGGCATCCCAGAGATGCAGCAGATGCCGGTCCACATCCGGCGTTTCTGTCGTCGCAGCGATGCGTTTGGTAGCTGTTTGAAAATCGGACTGAAGTTGTGATATCCAAGCCTCAAGGGAGGGAGAGTCCTGATGGGTAGTTGTACGATTACGCCTAAATGCATCCCAATTTGTTATTTTTATGATGCGCTCTGGGGCGCGCGTGGCTGCTACTTGGAGCTCTGTAGTTAGTATATGGTGATCACTGCCTAGATTCACCATGAGGTTGCACCAGGAGTGGTGACTAACCCCCTTGATTATCGTGAGGTCGGGGCATGTGTCCCTGCTGACACTATTACCTAAGCGAGTGGGTTGATCAGGTTCCGTCAGCAGGGTCATGCGATGAATTGCGAGAGCCTGTGCGAGTCGTCGGCCTTTGGGTGTTTCTGTTGCGTAGCCCCAAGCCGGATGGGGGGCATTGAAATCTCCTACAATAACTATGTGTTTGCCCAATTTGCATAGTTGTGCAAATAGATGACCGAAGTCATCCTTCCTGGCGTTTGGTGCACTGTAAACGTTAAGCACGTACAGGCTGCTACTGGAGCGAGAGCACGGGACTAATTCGAGAAGTACATGCGAGATGGAGGAGCTTTGAAGGGTGTGTTCTATGACAGTGACATGTTTAGAAACTAATGTAGCTGTGCGATGCGGTGTGTTGTTCGTTACGTCCGTGTATGTGGTGTAACCGGGAAGTGTAGGGGTACATTGCACTTCTTGTAACGCTATGACATCGGGAGTATTCCGCTGCGTCGCAAGGAATTGCGTTAGAGCTCCGCGTTTCCTACGATACCCCCTGCAATTCCACTGCCATACACGTAGGAGTTGAGGGGTGTCACGCGTTGACCTATGGTTTCTCGCCATGCTCATGCAATAGTGGGGCCTCGGTAGTACACGGAGGCATTTCAGACTGCGCTAAATCTTGGTGCAGGGTGGTGGGAAGCGGGACTGCAGCAGCTGCGGCTGTTGGCACGGTTTTTCGGGACGGTGATAGTAAACGGGAAGGGCGTATGTAAGGATGCGTTCGCTGTGCTTCACGCGTCGGAGATGTGGTGCGTTTGGGTGCAGATGGCGCAATATGAAGTTGGCCAAGTGCAGCCGATATCTGCTGTTTAACATCCGTTACAATCTGCTGGACAGCAGGTTGCAGGGCCTGCTGGATCAATTGTTGGAGTGGAGCTGTTAGTTCAGCCATAATGCTATCCTTCATTATCCTTCATTTTCTGCATTTCTACCTGCATCATAGCTGTGAATTCGTTCCTTGTGTTGTAGCCATTTCGTTCAACGCCTCTCGTGTGCAATAGTCTGTTCGTGCCGTAGTTGGCGGCATGTCAGGGTGAAGCTGAGTGTCCACTGACATGGGTTGCGGTGTTCTTTGCTGCGCTGATGTTTGTGTGAGGGGAGTGGGAGTGATGTGGAGAGGGGAGGGAGGGGAGGGAACTGCTCTGCCCAGCTTACCGTTTGTGCTTTCTTGCGGGAACCGCTTTGCTGGCCTTGATCATGCGTTGTCCCGTCCTGGCTCCAGCCTGGAGATCCCTGCTGGCCAGCGGAACCGCTCCGCGATGACGAGTTGCCTCGCCTGGGCCCCGACTTATCCCTGGAACGGCTCTTTCTCCTGGCTCCACCTCCTGGACGCGCTTCTCTGCCGTCCGGGGGCTGGGGGATGGTGACTGGGCCTTCCGGGTGGGAGTAGCTGACCGGGGTGGTTTGCGTCGGTTGACTGGTGGCAAATACCGCTGTGGGCATGGTTTGGCAGCCGTCGGGTGGTCACCCCCGCAAAGCATGCAACAAGGGCGGCATTCATGGTTGTTAGTTGATATTGAATCCCCGCACACTCGACATTTCGGTGTGTCAGGAGGCTGTGGGCACACATCCTCACGGTGTCCTGTTTTGTTGCACTTTCTACAGTGGGGAATAGTCCGTTTGTAGAGGTAGCAGCGAAGAGCCTGTCCGTACGCGTTGACGAAGAATGGGGACCCGCTTGCCACAAAATGTGAGCACCATTGCTCCGGAGTCGCCGAGGCGTCTGCACGTAAGGACCTCGTAGCCCGGTACTTCAACTTCTTTCAGGAAGTCGTCTGGTGTGATTTCATGGCCTATTCCGTGGACCACACCTTTGCACGAATTATCAGGTGCAATACCATAAGAGGTGATGTCGTAGGTTGCTGCGTGGACTGTAATTTCGGTGATTTGTCCAAGTGCAGAGGCGATGTTTTCAGATGAGGTGCTTATTGTTAGCACGTTTTGATTTTCGTCAACACGAAGCTTGATATCAGGCTTCTCACTTCGTATCTTTGCTGCATGAGCTACGGCGAGAAGTAGCGTCTTGGGGCTAACCTTGCTCAGATTTAATCCACCATGGGGACGGATTGCTATCTTGTAGTCCTCGGCAGGGAGCGGTGGGGGTCTTGGTAGACGCGTCTTAGGCCGGCTCTGGCGTTGAGCGGGCTCAGGTGGCGTGCTGGGCAGCTGTTGAGTCGGTGCAGTATGGGGTTGCAGCTGTCGGCGTTTGTTCGCTCTCTTGGTAATAGTGATCCATGGCTGTGCGTTGTGCTCGTGGCTGGCCTGCGTATCGGCGTCTTGGCTGGCCTGCGTATCCATCATGTTGTCCGTGGAGCGAGGGGGCAATGGGTGCCTCTCGTCGGCTGCGACGCTCGCAGAGACGCTCGCCATCCGCTGTAGAGCGGGGCGGCGTTCTGTCCAAGCCGCGTCGCTGGCTTGTTAGGGTTAGCGAGGCGGACCTCTTGCCTAAGAACTTTTGAACGCCCTAAGACGTTGAAAAGCGCACTCACAGGTTGAAGTCCGGTATAGGCTTGACTGTGGTGACGTTAGGAACAAGTTCCTATCATTGCAACAGGTCGCCAGGAAGAAATTCTTCGTGAAGATGGACTTGAGCCGGAGCCGATGTGGTTCGCGTCCATACGACTCGTTCGCCAGGTGGCGCCCCATGTGTCACTTGTGCAAGGCTAATTTAATCACATTGATATAAGTCAGCTGAATCTGTTGAACCTCGTTGTTGAATCACCTTGTTCCTTCCCTCTGGTTATTTTGTTTTACTTTTTGTTGCCATAGTGTTTATGATCAGCACACAGTATTCGGACTGTTGACACAATTTCTGACAAGGTAAACAGGCTGGTACTTTGTCCACGTCTTCTATTGTCGTCATTACAAGTGCACTGTTTAATTTTGCCATGAATCAATACCAAGTCGCCCAATCTTCAGTCCTAAACAGAACAGCTGTGGTTGATGAAGAAGCTAGTGTGCCATGTGTTCTAAGCATAGGTCGGCAATTTAAGGGAGTATTCACTCAAACTCACTCACCACAATTTTTTCA
This sequence comes from Rhipicephalus appendiculatus, assembly GCA_030522465.1. Lineage (NCBI taxonomy): Eukaryota > Metazoa > Arthropoda > Arachnida > Ixodida > Ixodidae > Rhipicephalus > Rhipicephalus appendiculatus. The sequence goes on along the minus strand of JALIZH010015325.1, from coordinate 11,892 downwards.
GCCTTCGCACTCACTCACGTTCACACTCACGTCCACTCACACTCATGAGTACTCACTCACGTTCACACTCACCTCCACTCACACTCATGAGTACTCACTCACGTTCACACTCACGTCCACTCACACTCATGAGTACTCACTCATACTCAACTCACCACGTTCAAATGAGTGTGGGTTGAGTGCACTCATGAGTGAGTGTGCCGAGCTCCATAGGTCGGCACTTTAAGGGAGTACTCACTTAAACACACTCACCACAATTTTTTCAGCCTTCGCACTCACTCACGTTCACACTCACGTCCACTCACACTCATGAGTACTCACTCACGTTCACGCTCACGACCACTCACACTCATGAGTTCTCACTCACGTTCACACTCACGTCCACTCACACGCATGAGTACTCACTCATACTCAACTCACCACGTCCAAATGAGTGTGAGTGAGTGTGAGTTGAGTGCACTCATGAGTGAGTGTGCCGAGCTATGGTTCTAAGTGGTAATAACAGTTGGTGCGTAACGTCCCAAAACCACCATACGATTATGAGAGATGCCGTAGTGGAGGGCTTCGGAAAGTTAGACCGCCTGGGGCTCTTTAACACGCACCTAAAGCTAAGTACGTGGGCCTCAAGCAGTTACACCTCCATTGAAATGCGTTTAACTCCAAGGTTAATCGTACAAAAATTTGCACCCCTTTACACTACAATGCTAACTTCACTGACAGCTAAAACTACTCGAATGATGGTACACAGGACAAAAGATACTTCTGGTGCTGTTTTGCATTTCATTACAGTTGTGTACTTTTTGCCCTGTGTACTTTAAGTGAAAAATTCACAAGAAACTACTTAGCAGCATCTCACTATTGCATTTGTTTCGTGTTCTGTTTAAAGGTCTGCAATAGTATAGTCAAGTGTGAGTCTTTGCCAAGACATTCATATTTCTGGATATGGAAAGCTTGATGGACTTCTTTTCTATGATTTTCAGGAAGACATTTCTGGCAAAGCTGCAAGAGTTGCTCACCCACTTGTTTGTGTACAAGACACTGTATTGTGGGAACACTCCCCTGTGCCTCACTCTACACTAACGAGGACCTGAAGTGTAATGCAAACCACAGAAAAATATACACACTTAGTGGGAAAAAATTACAAAGATAAAGAACCATGCACTCACAGAATGAGTATGAATGTGACTACAAACGCCATACACGTGTTAAATTTCAGTTGCTAGTACTGCATTGTCCTGTTCCCTTCATTTCTATTTCTATGTGTGTTGCTGTTTTGTTTTCACACTTTAACTATGAACTCAATGTTGCTTTACTGTTGTGAATTATATATAGTGCTTGGGCTGTACTGTATACGTTCTTAGTGTTTTGTATTGGGTGTAGGTTCTCTGCAAGAAGATGGAAATATACATATGCTTACACTGACATGAGAACTGCTACTGTTTTGATTCCAATAAAATACTGCGAACACTGTTTTTCTTATCATTCTTATCACAGCTGTTTCGTTGAAGAAGACGGCAATACTACATTTTTTTTATTCTTGCTACATCATCTGTGCAAGAGGAGTGCCACATACACATGGACTTTCACAAGGGCGAAGTGCATGTGCATTAACTTTTTTATTTAACGGGAGACCTGTCACTGCTAATTTATGGTGGTTTTACTTGACATTGGGGCATGCTTACGCATTCGCTTTAATGCATTTGTGTGATGTTTAACAATGAAGGTTAATTAGTAAGATTGTAGGTAGTCTCCGAGTGTGAAAGCGACTAAATACTGAATTTGAGTTATAGAATCGCTGTGTGCCCCGCGAAAGTGCGAGTTGCGAATAAGTGCTAATTGTGGATGTAGATTATCGTTCAGCCACTCTGAAGGCGCTGCTGCACCTGCGTTTGGCTCGCGAGAGTACGCGCGCCATAAATGCACTTAGTGTAGGCGCGTTACACTGTCCTTGTAACTCGGGCATCTGCATAAGCGTGCACACGGGGAGGAGGGGGGGGTAGAGTCTGCCCCGTGCATTGACAGGGCGCAGCGACGAGCCTTCGTCCCTCACCCCTTCCACCTGAAGAGGCACCCTGCGCACGCTTGTGGGCATCTGCGTGAGTAACTATGGGAGTCGTAGCGGTGAGCGCGCCGGTGGATGACGAGAACGATGGACACAGGCACGCTCGCGCTTAGGGGCCGCTGACAGTCAGTCGCGGCAGAGTTTTGAAATGATAAAGATGTGTTGCTCAGTGTTTCGTCCTCGTGTCTGAGGGCTTCCGTGCGGCGGGAGGCACAGACCCCATCAATGGAAACACAGGCGGTCTCGTACAGCTCAGAACACGCCGCTGCCATGGGACGCGTGCAGCTCGCGGCAGAAACAACGAAAATAGCTCCACATCATACGCCCATGAAATGCGCATATGTTCGGCCATCTGAGGATACCTTTTGTCACGCTGGTATCCACGAATTTCGGGCGAGTGAAACAGTGTCGAAGTACTCAAGAGGGCACACGTTTACAATTTTTCTAGCGGCACGACACGACGAACCGAATAGTTCGAAGCTGAAGGTGTTTACCTTGGCCTTCGTGACGCCCCTGAGTTTATGTACTGGCCTAGCGAAAGCGCTAACACATGCCGATGCTACGAGAACAAATGTTTGAGGTGTCGCCGACAGGTTAGTAGCCGCTTTGTAGATATATACCCCCCGTGAAAAACTACGCAAGGTAGTGGTGGCGCTGTGGTGTAATGGATGTGGTGTTTGCTGTCAGTGCGTGTGGTCGCGAGTTCGATTCCTGTGTCGTGCGTGCTTGTATGCATGTGTCATGTTTGTGCATGAATACATCAATGTCCATTTTCTAATATGTCCTAGCGATGAATAGTTGCAAGGAATGTCTCTAAAACGCTATTATAGTGCCCGAAATACCTTTTTTTTTTCTCTGGCCCTCTCTCGGGTCGCTTATAAAGGGGCGTTTTAAAATCTCTCAAAAGAAGCAGAAAAACTTCCAATGAACTCCGTTCAAGCCCCCGAAATGAGTTAAATAAAAACTCCAAAGTTACCTCGCTAATTCCCTCTTTTGACTCCGTTTACTTTGTAAACAAATCTTGTTAAGCCTTCTGCACCGCAAATCGACTGTGTATCTCGAAAACGGAGCTGTTTTATCGCCAGTATACGCTTAGCGAAGCCTCATTAGTCAAATCTAAATCAAATACCTGCATTATTTGCGAATGAATGAGTTTAATAATGCAGGCCCACGGCTAGAAAGATTCGAAGTGGACGGCTGTCGCTTCAACAGGCACCGCCATCTTGCCCTGCGTACCCCCCCTAATACCTCCTTTGGTAGGGGGGTTTTGCGTAGTACCTTTAGGATGCAAGTTAAGAGCCGGGCCCAAAACTCCCAAAAAGGCTCAAACCCGTTTGCTGTGCACACTGTAAACGCAAACTAGCCGAATTGGGCGTTTTAAGGGCTTAATACTACCTTCATTTGGGACCGTACTCCCTTAGGGAGTATTAAGATCGGTGTAATAAAGTTCTGCGTCCTCAATTTTACTTCCTTGAGAAATTATGGGGATAAAAGGTGGAAGAAAGGAGGTAAATTCACGATCTGACGTCATTTTGTCAAATGGAGTTCAAGGACAGAAAACTCCTATTTCACTTTCTCGGGCATATGTTCCCTTTATTGTATCCGAAGCTATAGTGCTTTCAGTGCTGGCGTGCATGTATGCAACTGCGCGGGCGAAAGAAGTGTTTCTCAAAGTGCTTAATAAATTCATGAACGTGCTAATCAACGATTTCTTCGTCTCGTCGACTGATGCACATTGTTGTACGGAATGCACACTACCGCTGGGCTCGGGTTCAGGATGCATTTCGACCACAGAATTACTTCGCTTATGTTGTTTTACCATCAAATCGAAGTTAAACTAAAAGCAGGAGCGTGTACATCCTCGATGTGGCCTATCGGCACCGCATGCACAGTCAGTATACCCTCTTGGATGACGAATTGGGCACAGGCGTTGTGCCTCAACGCACGGAATAAGATCCGGAGAAACGAAAGAAAAAACGCGACTCTCCTCAAGCGGCTGCTCTGAAAGGAACGAAGCGCCTTTGACCTTCGAACGGCGGCGATAAGAGCGGGACAACCATCGCACGCATGCGCGCGCGGAGGGGAAAAAAGAAAGCAAAAAGAAAGAAACGCGAGAAGGGAGTCGCGAGAAACGCGAGAAGTTCCGAAATGACAGCGGATGTTACCGCAGGCTGGCCCCAGCGGCGTGCGTGAGTGATAGCGAAGCGAAGCCGTCATGGGATAACTTCGGTTTTGTGAAGGACGCCTTTCAGCTACCCTGCTATGCGTCGATCATATGTGCACATTTCATGCCGGCAGCCTTACTGTGTTCTCGTCGCGGGACGTGAAATGTGTGGTTTGACGACAGTGCAACATGCACTGCGTGTGCAATGGTGTGGCAATGGCCAGGTGACTCAAGCGAGCAGCAGCTGATGGGCGCGCCGCGTTCGCGGCACATTCAGGAACACAAATGGTACGTAATACTTATGTTTCCTCTGTTTGCGCGACCTTGTCGCTTGGGCAGCAGTAGGTGCTGTTCTGCACATTGCGTCGCGTCAAAAGTGCAATGAAAAGCGAAAAAAGAAAGGCCATTAAGCTCATATAACAACGATGTCTGATACGTGTTTCGAATTGGCTGACCGCTTGGCGTGGCCAGCCAATTCAAGCGAGTGCGCCTTAAAACTGAATGTTTGTACGACATAATTTCCTTGCTTGCGATAAAGCATGAATGAAGCAGTGCTTCCAGGGAGTATACACATAAGCAAAAAAAAAAAAAGACAGCTGTTATCATGCTGTCATGTGGTAACACATTCATTAAGGCCAGATTTGTTTTCTATTTATTCTGTTCACATGCGCAGATTATGAGCAAGTAAGAATACTTTTTGACGACAATTTTGCATTGTGCACTTTGTCCTTCTCCAACACAAAAAGTTAAATTGCATATCAAGGCGCACTGACATCATGAGCTTGTATACATTTAGCTAGAAAGAATAAGTCATGTTAATGACACCTTATGATGGCCATATGATGTGTAAGACATGTGCTTAGTTACAGTGTGTTTGATGAAGCACATGCATTTTATGGTATGGTCACTTCATTAGTCACATATCAGCACTAGAGCTTGCCAAGGTTACATGTGCATATTTATGGAATTTAGGAGATGTGTCACTTGTGCAAGGCTAATTTAATCACATTGATATAAGTCAGTTGAATCTGTTGAACCTCGTTGTTGAATCACCTTGTTCCTTCCCTCTGATTATTTTGTTTTACTTTTTGTTGCCATAGTGTTTATGATCAGCACACAGTATTCTGACTGTTGAGACAATTTCTGACAAGTTAAACAGGCTGGTACTTTGTCCACGTCTTCTATTGTCATCATTACAAGTGCACTGTTTCATTTTGCCATGAATCAATACCAAGTCGCCCAATCTTCAGTCCTAAACAGAACAACAGAACAGCTATGGTTGATGAAGAAGCTAGTGTTCCATGTGTTGTAAGTGATAATAACTGTTGGTGCGTAACATCCCAAAGCCACCACACGATTATGAGAGGCGCCGTAGTGGAGGGCTTCGGAAAGATAGACCGCCTGGGGCTCTTTAACACGCACCTAAAGCTAAGTACGTGGGCCTCAAGCAGTTACGCCTCCATTGAAATGCGTTTAACTCCAAGGTTAATCATACTAAAATTTGCACCCCTTTACACTACAATGCTAACTTCACTGACAGCTAAAACTACTCGAATGATGGTACACAAGACAAAAGTACACTTCTGGTACTGTTTCACATTTCATTACAGTTGTGTACTTTTTGCCCTCTGTACTTTAAGTGAAAAGTTCACAAGAAACTACTTAGCAGCATCTCACTATTGCATTTGTTTCGTGTTCTGTTTAAAGGTCTGCAATAGTATAGTCAAGTGCATAGGTCGGCACTTTAAGGGAGTACTCACTCAAACTCACTCACCACAATTTTTTCATCCTTCGCACTCACTCACGTTCACACTCACGTCCACTCACACTCATGAGTACTCACTCACGTTCACACTCACGACCACTCACACTCATGAGTTCTCACTCACGTTCACACTCACATCCACTCACACGCATGAGTACTCATTCATACTCAACTGACCACGTTCAAATGAGTGTGAGTGAGTGTGAGTTGAGTGCACTCATGAGTGAGTGTGCCGAGCTATGGTCAAGTGTGAGCCTTTGCCAAGACATTCATATTTCTGGATATGGAAAGCTTAATGGACTTCTTTTCTATTATTTTCAGGAAGACATTTCTGGCAAAGCTGCTAGAGTTGCTCACCCACTTGTTTGTGTACAAGACACCATAGGCGTCCGCAGGGTTCCCCTTCAGGGGGGGGCGAAGGTTCTTCACAGCGCCCCCCCCCTATTAAGTCAATGTATGGGGCAGACTTTGCGCCCCCCCTCCCTAAGGTGACTAGGGGGGCGGCCGCCCCCCTCTGCCCCCCCTCGTGCGCACGCCTATGCAAGACACTGTATTGTGGGAACACTCCCCTGTGCCTCACTCTACACTAACGAGGACCTGAAGTGTAATGCAAACCACAGAAAGATATACACACTTAGTGCGAAAAAAATTACAAAAATAAAGAACCATGCACTCACAGAATGAGTATGAACGTGACTAAAAACGCCATACACGTGTTAAATTTCAGTCGCTAGTACTGCGTTGTCCTGTTCCCTTCATTTCTATTTCTATGTGTGTTGCTGTTTTGTTTTCACTCTTTAACTATGAACTCAATTCCTGACTGCTTTACAGGCTCTATAGATTCGTGGTCAAATTCTATTCAACCACATGGCATAGCAAGCCCTAGGATCCAATATGCCAAGCCACCAGCCACTACTTGTAGGAAATTTTTAATTTTAGGCATGGGATTGCCGAATTTCAAGTTGACTTTGCAGCCATGGTAGTGGTATTAACTTTCAATGTGGTAATTATGCGCAAGCCATGAAGTGAGGAATTAAAGATGAAGAACTTTTTAGGTTGCTGATGACAGTGGCTGGCATGGGAATATTGTAAACATAGCTGTAGTAATTATGTATAATAGAAGTATTGGTATATTGCAGTTGTGTGATAATGGCGACAAATTCCCAAGTATATTTCTAAAAAACTGCGTTCAGTTTCAGATATTTGTGAGTAAGTATGTGCAGCCATATATGAAGCAATGTTGTCATTTTACTGGCATGGCTGAACGCCTTTACAAATTGTGGTAAGTGGATCTACAATCAACACCACAGGTCTATTTCGGACTTTTCTGCAGAAAACAGAACTGTATGATGATGTGTGACATGTTTTGATGCCATATGGCAAACTAATTCAATTAAAATCTACAACATGCCTCCCTGCATGGTTGCATATTTCTTAAAAGTAATGCTAGCCTTAATGTACTAGCTTAGTTGCCTTCATGTGCAGGCTGACACCAAGTTCATTGTAGATCCCATTTCTCTGGATTGTGCTTACATACTAGCACTGTGAAGTGCACATGTCAGTGTGCATTATGATGAGATTTGCCACACTACTTTCATGTTGCTTTACTGTTGTGAATGATATATAGTGCTTGGGCTGTATTTCATACATTCTTAGTGTTTTGTATTGGGTGTAGGTTCTGTGCAAGAAGATGGAAATGTACATATGCTTACACTGACATGAGAACTGCTACTGTTTTGGTTCCAATAAAATATTGCGAACACTGTTTTTCTTATCATTCTTATCACAGCTGTTTCGTTGAAGAAGACGGCAATACTACATTTTTTTATTCTTGCTACATCATCTATGCCAGAGGAGTGCCACATACACATGGACTTTCACAAGGGCGAAGTGCATGTGCATTAACTTTTTTATTTAACGGGAGACCTACTGCTAATTTGTGGTGGTTGTACTTGACATTGGGGCATGCTTATGCATTCGCTTTAATGCATTTGTGTGATGTTTAACAATAAAGGTTAATTAGTAAGATTGGAGGTAGTCTCCGACTGTGAAAGCAACTAAATACTGAATTTGAGTTGGAGAATCACTGTGTGCCCCGCGAAAGTGCGAGTTGCGAATAAGTGGTAATTGTGGATGTAGATTATCGTTCAGCTACTCTGAAGGCGCTGCTGCACCTGCGTTTGGCTCGCGAGAGTACGCGCGCAATAAATGCACTTAGTGTAGGCGCGTTACAATGTCCTTGTAACTCGGGCATCTGCATAGGCGTGCACACGGGGAGGGGGGGGGGTCTGTCCCGTGCATTGACTTAATAGGGAGGGTGGGCGCAGCGACGAGCCTTCGTCCCCTTCCCCCTGAAGAGGCACCCTGAGCACGCTTGTGGGCATCTGCGTGAGTAACTTTTATATGCTATGGGAGTCGTAGCTGTGAGCGCGCCGGTGGATGACGAGAACGATGGACACAGGCACGCTCGCGGCTCGCGCTTAGGGGCCGCTGACAGTCAGTCGCGGCAGAGTTTTGAAATGATAAAGATGTGTTGCTCAGTGTTTCGTCCTTGTCTCTGAGGGCTTCCGTGCGGCGGAAGGCACAGACCCCATCAATGGAAACACAGGCGGTCTCGTACAGCTCAGAACACGCCGCTGCCATGGAACGCATGCAGCTCGCGGCAGAAACAACGAAGATAGCTCCACATCATACGCCCATGGAATGCACATATGTTCGGCCATCTGAGGATACCTTTTGTCACGCTGGTATCCACGAATTTTGGGCGAGTGAAACAATGTCGAAGTACTCAAGAGGGCACACGTTTACAATTTTTCCAGCGGCACGACACGACCAACCGAATAGTTCGAAGCTGAAGGTGTTTACCTTGGCCTTCGTGACGCCCCTGAGTTTATGTACTGGCCTTGCGAAAGCGCTAACACATGCCGATGCTACGAGAACAAAAGTTTGAGGTGTCGCCGACGGGTTAGTAGCTTCTTTGTAGATATATACCCCCGTGAAAAACTACGCATGATAGTGGTGTCGCTGTGGTGTAATGGATATGATGTTTGCTTTCAGTGCGTGTGGTCGCGAGTTCGATTCCTGTGTCGTGCGTGCTTGTATGCATATGTCATGTTTCTGCATGAATACATCAATGTCCATTTTCTAATATGTCCTAGCGATGAATAGTTGCAAGAAATGTCTCTAAAACGCTAGTAGTGCCTGAAATACCTTTTTTTTTTCTCGCCCTCTCTCGGGCCGCGTATAAAGGGGCGTTTTAAAAGCTCTCAAAAGAAGCAGAAAAACTTCCAATGAACTCCGTTCAAGCCCCCGAAATGAGTTAAATAGAAACACCAATGTTACCTCCTAAATTCCCTCCTTTGACTCCGTTTACTTTGTAAACAAACCTTGTTAAGCCTTCTGCACCGCAAATCGACTGTGTATCTCGAAAACGGAGCTGTTTTATCGGCAGTATACGCTTAGCGAAGCTTCATTACTCAAATCTAAATCAAATGCCAGCATTATTTGGGAATGAATGAGTTTAATAATGCAGGCCGATGGCTAGAAAGATTCGAAGTGGACGGCTGTCGCTTCAACAGGCACCGCCATCTTGCCCTGCGTACCCCCATGAAACCTCCTTTGGTAGGGGGGTTTTGCGTAGTACCTTTCGGATGCAAGTTAAGAGCCGGGCCCAAAACTCCCAAACAGGCTCAAACCCGTTTGCTGTGCAGTAGACGTGAGTGTTAACGTGAATCCAATTAAGGCTGATCGTAATGCTGAAGATGAGTAGAGAGGACCATAGGTCGGCAAACAAAGTGGAACTCACTCAGACTCACTCAAGAAATATATCTTGCGCTTTGGACTCACTCGGACTCAGACTCACCAAAATTTCCCTGAGCCGAACTCAGTCGGACTCACACTCACGAAATTTTTTTTCTACCGGACTCACTGTGACTCAAACTCACCAAAATATTACTCACCCGGACTCACTCAGACTCAGACTCACGGCTTGATCTGAGTCTGAGTGAGTCCGAGTGAGTCGACTCATGAGTGAATTCGCCGACCTATGGACAGAAGATCAGCTGCGATCATGTTTAAAATTTGACTGCTTCCCAAATTTGTTGTCGGTGGTGTGCCCTGCGTAGGATCAAGGGTATCTAAGGCGAAAGCTTTTACCTACGAATCTAGCAGTGGACAGAGGTGGGCTACGGAAATGCCTTGTGGGAGCATTTGATCTGTGAACCTATATTTACCATTGGTAGGCAGGTTCTGTTAGCGGTGCTGCTGAAAATACTATAGGTAACCGCAACACTATGCATAATGACTACGTCGGCGAGAAGCGTAGCGTAATAGTCACCATCTGGCACAGCTGGTGAGCATAAGAGCTTGACATACGTCACAGTTTTGGAGGGCAGGTGAACAAAGTCGCTGCATTGTAATCGGCACGCAGGTTGCTACGGGGGCTCACTGAGTTGGGGCAGTTGAAGGCGGAGCACACCGGCGGAGCAATCAATAAGAGCAGTATTGGCGGAAAGAAAAATTATGCCAAGTATGAGTGCGCGTAATCAGTCGCATAATCGGTCACGTAACTGAAAAGCGCCAACGTATTTACCGTAAGAACTATAGTTTGCCATTTCCACGCGTTTTCCAGAAATCGTCTGTTAATATCTGACTCGCGCCTGCTATACCAATCGGGGGGGGCACTGTGAAATATAACAAGGCAAAAGCACGCGCCTTGTATGTACGCTCCGTTCTCCATGGTATGTACATATATAAGAAAAATGTGAGCTCGCCAGGTGCGTGTTTTTCAATATATCCATCCACCAACACCTACAGGGCCTCTTCATGTTCTTTACGTTGCTCTACAGAAGCAACATTGTGGCGGCTTGCACTGCGTGCCACTTATAGTTGTGCAAAAAACATGACTTCAGCGGATGGCAGCGAACAGCAAGGACACATATTTCACGCGCCTCAGCATGTGCTTTTAACAGCGACGATGTTGTTGCTCGCCGTAGTCTGTGCAGTGTCACCAGAAAACTCGTCAAAGGGGCATGCGCTGCAGTAAAAGAGCAAACCCCACTACCGTGTACAGCAGTGTCAAAAGAAAATGAACACGCGAACAAGAGAGACAGGAAGAAAGCTATAGAAAGAAACAGGAAGTAAATGAAGAACAAAAACAGAGAAATAAAGATAAATAAACGGGCTAGAGATATAAAGAGATAGATCAGGATGCAATGCGCCAGTGTAAACGAAAATGAAAAAAAGTAAAAGAAAGAAAGGAAGAAAGAAAGAAAAAATAAAAAAGAAAGAAAGAAAGAAAGAAAGGAAGAAAGAAAGAAAGATGGAAAGAAAGAAAGAAAGAAAGAAAGAAAGAAAGAAAGAAAGAAAGAAAGAAAGAAAGAAAGAAAGAAAGAAAGAAAGAAAGAAAGAAAGAAAGAAAGAAAGAAAGAAAGAAAGAAAGAAGTACGCTTTACAGATACCACAAAGACTTGCTGAGACTGCAGCCTGTCGCGTTAGCGGCGGCTTGATAAATACGCCATACAGCGTCTTTCCTTATCTGTCTTCACACATGGTGGATACCTTAGTCGTACGGATACGCGTGTTCATATTCGATAAAAAAAAACAATGTAAATAAACAGCGTGCCTCTCTTCGTTCAACTTTTATTTTTTTTTTTTGTGGGGGGGGGGGGGGTGTCTTGCTTTCATTGCGCCTTGCTGATAGTGTAGAGGTATCTAGTGAGCCTCACAGAGCAGTGCGCGCCCGCAAAAGGTTCGCATCGTGACGTGAATTTCAAATTGCATGTTAAAGCCGACAGACAAAGAGCTAGACGCCGCATTCGGTTGGCCAATGCGGGGCGCGCAAACGGTAGGACAACAATGCGCGCGCCGCGCCTCTGTAAGCGCGTTATCTTTGCATCCAGA
>JALIZH010015324.1:0-38776 GCA_030522465.1 Rhipicephalus appendiculatus | reverse complement strand
GTTATCAACATGACGAGCAAATAACAGCAGTTAGAGTTATTAGAGTTATTTATTTTATACACACGGCATACTCGATGTTCAGACACATCGTACGTTATTAAGTACCAACGTTAGAATACAAAGCAAATAAGCAAACGGCAAACACGATGACCGAAAATGTTAGTGGTAAGCAGTTGCCGTCGCGTTTCTGATGTGTAAGAAAACACTTTAAGTCCAGCGCTTAATGTAGCGCTAATTCCTCTGAAATCCAGCTCTGATTCTGCGGTTAATGTAGCGCTAATGTCATTCTCGTGTAGGTCTTGGTGCAGTTCTAAATCTTGAGCCTAATGCAGCTCCACTACCGTGAAATCTAAGGAAGTGCGTACCACGGGCAACACAGCGATTCCCTAGGCAATCGCGCGCATGCCACAGCCACGGCATTCGCGGGCTTGCCGAGGCGGTGGCGCCCTCTCTTGTGTGGCGCGGGTCTCATTCGGACGTTCCAGAAGCGTCTTTTTTTGTGTGTGATTTTGGTAAAGTCGGATATTTCAGAAGCGTTTTTTTGCGATTTCGCTCAATTAATGATGCGATTAATTCTGGGTTATTTCTGTAGTTTAGAATTTTGTACACCTTCTTAGTTTATTTCGGCCTGGTTTTGAGCGTTTTTAGCCTTGTTTTAGGCGTGTATTGACTGACCACTGCGTGATCACGTGGCCGTCCCCTTCTCCTTTCCCTCCTCCTTACCCTTTTGCTACCCTCTCGCTATATTATACCATACATAGGTATACTAACCTTTACCCTATCTCTTCCTCATTTCCCTGCTGCTCATCCTCACATCGCTTTTCCCCTTCACCCTCGCTTAACTTCCCCACCCCATTGCTATACCATATTCTACCACGTACTGTTATGCGTGTTATAACGGGAGTCCTCACACTACGTGACGCATATATATGGTTTCTCTTTCTGAAGCAGTGTGAAACACCTGCGTGGCTCTGGTAGAACACCAGCGCGCTGCACAGACAGCCTGGGTTCGATACCCGATCCAAACAAAGGCGCATACCCGTTCTGGGGTGATGGCAACGCCCACTGACGTCATTGCTAGGCGAGCTTTTTTTTTTTTTTTTTCAATCCACAGATTGCAGCTTACGTACGCCAGGCTTAAACAAAAACATTGGAAGACGCTTGAGCTTCACCTTTAAGGGCAGAACGCGATAGCATGCTCTCGCCCCATTCGCATAGCCTTCTCAATGGCTGGCCTCGCTTTGCTTCTCGGTGGACACATCAGCGGCACCGCAACTAAAGGAACGTCTGTGAACGTAACATTGGTCGTTTCAAACTATCCTAGAATGCCTACTGCCTACTGCAAGGAGTGTTGCGAACCCAATCAGACAATTTGGCCCTTTCATTCAAAGACATCACCAGTTACTACAAGGAGGAGCACCGCGCCATCCGGACCCTTGTAAGGGACTGAATCGCGCTGACGAGCGCCTCCTTTTAAAACTTTTTACAAACACTGTACTGTGCCCGGCGGTGCAACAACATTTCAATCCATCCTTTGATGGCACGTGCCAGTTCTATGGAGAGGTGACACCTTCCACATAGTCTGGGCGTGCCTATTAAACCCATCTATCTCCCACAACCCCAACCCCACCAGAGAGGACTAGGAGGCGGCCCTGCTCAGCTGTCAGGAACTCAAGGCCCAAAATGCCCTGGTTCAACGGACGTGGGCGGCGTTGCTTGCCAATGGCGCTCTGGAATAGGGCCTCCACCTAGTACCCCAATCACCTCACCTCTCTGTAACCATTTAATGGTTAATAAATGTTTTGACCACCACCACCACACTTTCCAGTGGTTGGGCAGCTTTAAGCCACCCACTCGTTGCACAATTCACATGTTTTCACGCATGGTGCGACTCTACGATTATGCCACGCAATATTCAATGCGTTAAGTAAACTCCTCCAACTATATGACATTCTTACAGGGGGGGTTTTCTTTTTCTTTTTTTTTTCTTTTTTTTTTTCTGTACGAGGCACTCTCATTCACTGGTATGGCTCCTTGGTAGAACACGTGCTTCATGCTTGCCACGCAGAAGGCCTGGCTTAGATTCTCACCCGGCCCGAACATTTTTATTGCTTATTTATTTCATCTATCTCGAATTTTCGCTCACGGACAACGCCAATTTTTTGCCCACAACCAATGACACCGACGCCGACACCGGAATTTCTGAGAAACGAGCTCTTTAGCGCTATCGCGTTAGAACAGTTCACTGAAGCTAAACATACAACTGATAAATGTTCCAGTCCCTACAAAAGCTTCCACAGCGAAATACAACCAGTTTCCTTATCTCAAATGGTGTTTTCGGCTCCTTATCACCAGTCGCAACCTCCACTCGAGCCCTAATCTCAAACCGTACGTGCACTGACTGATAACGACGCTGTCAGTTTATTTTCTCTGGGAGCACCGAGTTGTGTAAAAGCAAATGCTGACCTCCTATTTTTACGCCTCACTTGAGAGCATGCTTTATCTCAACACATTTGAAAGCAAGTGAACCTCTAACTTTTATACACTGCGACAATCAGGTCACGCCTTACCTTTCTACTCTCTGATTCACCATAGTCTCACGCGTCATATATACGTCACCATGGATACGTCACCCTGTGATGTCATTACGATGTCATAATTCACCAAATTTTGTGACGTCATCGTGAGGTCACTTTTAGGTCACATCACGTGACGTCACGTTATCACGTCATCGCATGACATTATCGTTCGGTAACAGATGCGCCTATCCCGCGGAGGCACGCAAGGCGTAGACAGCTTGCAGTGACTCCGATCACGGAGGCAGAGAGAAACTACGCTAGGGGCAGAAAGCTTTCCGGAGCGGAAAAAAATTCACAGCATATCCACGGAGTGAAGGATGATGAGTGGGCGAAGCTCCGGAGGTTCAATCGGTAAACCGTGAATCTTCCGTGAATTCTGCCCAGTAGATCATCAACGACGTGAGATGGTCAGTGAACGGTTGTGCAGTGCGAGTAGTCGGTTTTTTCAATCAAGAAACTCGCTAGCAGACGCTGCCTGCGTCGGCGTCGCCAGGCGAGATAGGGGGGGGGGGGGGACCATAGGAGAGGAGAGAGAGGGGGAAGCGTAGGAGAGGAGAGGGCGAGGGAGGAGGGGGGAGAGCGGTCTCCTATCACACTAGAGCACGCATCTGCAACGCAGTGACGATGGGAACGTATCCTTTGATGAATGGTCTTGTTTTCCACGTCTCGGTAAGGCAGAGCACGTCCACCGCGGTGACACGCATCTACAGCGCAGCGGGCGCCTTCGCACCATCTATTGATCAATTCACGCACTGCGGCACCGCAGCGCCATCTCGTATTTGAATTCGTCAACTATGCTGCGCTAGCCCCATCTACTGCCATCTAGTGAGCACTTCACGCACTAGAGGTGGCTACATACTATGTACGGGGGAGGGAACGACCCACACCCTAAGGAGCTTCGCCCCTAAAGTCAGTGCGATCGGCTTAGAAGGAAAACTAAGGCAGCTTCGCCCTAGTGGTACCAAGCCTGAAGGAAGTGCGGAGCTGGGCAGCCTTCTTTGTTTCTCTTCGGTTTTTTTCATTCATCCTCTCTTTCTTTCTTGTTTCAGTGTTTGTGTTTGTTGTCTCTTTATTTCTATTTATTTCCATTTTTCTTCCTATCTTTTCCATTTCATTCCCTCTCTTTCTGTTTCTCGCTCGCGTCCTCTTTTTCAATTTTTACACGTGGTTTTTCCTGCGCTCGAAGAACAAGAGGAAGAGGACTGCTCTTTGGCGCGAGCGCGCGCTGAGGTGGCTATGCTATATGTGGTTTTGCCTGCGTTACGCCAAGCGACGATGACAGCATACGATCACCACCTACGACCACCACCTACGATCACCACCTATGCCTCGGAGAGGGATGCCTAGAGGAGAGAGAGGGGGAAGGGGACGCGCATGCGCAGTGGGGGGTGCGGACGCCGCTGGGAGGGATGCCAAGAGGAGAGAAGGGGGGGGAGGGGACGCGCATGCGCATTGGGTGTGTAAACGCCGCGGGAGGGATGCCTAGAGGAGAGAGAGGGGGGGGAGCGTAGGAGAGGAGGTGCGTGAAGAGGGTTTGCGCATGCGCAGTCAAGGGTGGTCACGCCGCACACCACCACCACCACCACCGGATTGAACTTCACCATAAGATGCTTCACATCTAAACGATGGCCTTTGCCTTCGAGTCATCTTTGGCGAAAGCATAAGGGATCACGTGAGTTTTATTGGTATTCTTCAGCAACCGCGTGCCGATGGTGGAAACGTCCGGAGCAGACTCGCTAGCACTCCTCTTTGGGCACGCACTTGTTGTCGCTGGCTCCTTACGGTAGAGGTTGTCCTCGCAGAAGCATCGACTGACTGAGTCCTTGGTGCAGGGCTTGAGTCCGTTTTCTGGGTCACCGCACCTGTGCTCGCCGCAGCTGCTGCTCTGGTTTTCCTTGTACACCTCGCCTTCGCCGCATTTCTTGCCTTCTGAAAGATTAGACCTCGTTGAACTACACGTCATCGTGGTCCCCTGTACAAGGTTACAACCTTGGAAAAAACCGCCAGGCCTGCGCGGAACGCGCAGCACAGTCACAACGAAAGCTGGGAGAACGCCATTTCTAAAACCAGTTGCAAACTATCTTGGGGCTACTAATACAAGTACGCTTGTAAGATTCCCACTACTCCATTAATTGATTCGGTGGCTGATGACGACGAATAATTATGGCTGAGCCCTTTGTAATGGGTTGGAACCATTCAACGACCCCCCTCGTAATGCAATTCATATTGTGTGACGCCTGGTTACACAATTCGCATTCTGTGACGCCTGGTTGTTGTTTTACTCTTCTACCACGTTATATTGCGCATATTAACGTGGTTCCTTCCCGACATAATGCTTGCATAGGTTTTTTTGTGCGCCGGAGTATCGAGCACAGGCCAGGCGTAAAAACTTTTTTCTTTAAATTACACACTGGTACTTTACCAGTTAAAGCAGGGTTGGAAAATAGGTGGATTATTCGTCCCATGGGGCGCACACTGTTACCTATGCAGCAAACCGGAAACAATTGAACACGTTTTTATAGATTGCAGGAGCGGGGTTTTTTTTCTGGGACATATTGCAGAGAACCTTGAAAAAAGAGTTACCGTTAAGTCCACATGGAATCCGTTTTCTTTCTGTTCGAAACGAGGCTGGCGTACCTTATGACCTAGTTATGCTCCTAGGCCTGCACAGTATATGGCAAACCCGAAATGCCTTTGAGAATGCGGATGTAGAGGTTAGGTCTGTGCGAGAATATTTTTGCGAATCTGTGCGTCATTTTCTTGAGGTGCTGAAAGGGCAAGATGATGTGCCGGAGTGGATTCCGCGACTTGAACCATTGTTACGTATGCCAAAGTTTTGATAAGTAGTCAGCTCCGAGCTGACGGTTCTTCATTGCACTTCGTAGTTGTACTGCTATTCTCTTGTATTTTGTCGAGTATGTGAACAGTCTTGTTATGCAAGGCAATAAAGAAAAAAAAACAGGCATGGCTCAGTGGTAGAACACTGGGCTTCCACGGACCGGACCCAGGTTTGAACCCCGTTCCATCCGGCACATTTTTTTTCTTATTTAGTTTTTTTTCTTATTTCGTGCGGTAGCGGTTACGGACACCGGCGGCGGCGGCGGACAACTACGGCACCCTTGTTGTGACCTCATAACAGCTTTCGCTGTAAAATGTAGGCCCCGCCCAGAGAACCACGGCGAGCCTGTCATTCACCTGCGAAAGACAGTGGTGCTAGCTGGTTTCCGCTCTAACCGTTAATACTTTTTCTCGGCTTGTGTACATACTACGCATATTAGGAGTTAAAGATTCGTCGTTACTGCTTGAAACGTTATAATAATTGTCGGGGTTTAACGTCCCAAAACCACGTTATGGGGGACTATGAGGGACGCCGTAATGGAGGGCTCCGGAAATTTCGACCACCTGGGGCTCTTTAAGGGGTTCCTAAATCTAAGTACACGGACGTCAAGAACTTTCGCCTCCATCGGAAATGCGGCCTCGGGGTCCGGGATTCGATTCCACGACCTTCAGGTAAGCAGTCAAACGCTATTACACTATAATATAACTATATTATAACTATGACCCTACACTGTAAACCACTTTGCACCCTTAAGGGTGTTTCAAGCAGGCAAAACACCCTTATGCCTGACCAAAATTTGCAAAATTAGGGTGTAAGGGTGTTTTGCTTCCCCAAACAGCCCTTAAGGGTGATGTTCTAGGGAAAACACCCTTTAGGGGGTAAGGGTGTTTTGGGTTATCAAAACACCCATGGCCCATACAACAGCGTACCAGATGATAACAGGGACTCGCTGATTAAAGAGTCGTTGAACATTAGGCGAGTTTAGATTAAAAGGTATGTCTCTTTTAGGGGTATTTACAAGCATACCATAAATTTACGCCTACTCTCATAATGTTTGGTGCTCACTTATAGGTAACAGGAATATCCCCACCGGCACTGAACGGTGGCTTAAGATACCATGGCTATATATAGCAGATCGTCACTTTAAGGCTGTGTAGCGTGTCGCAGAGTCCACGGGATATTTTACAATACGCTCTGTTGTGTGTATGGTCTGACGCGCGCATGCACCTGTTATGCTGATGTCAACTGGGATTCCACGTTACCTGACTGGTAGATTTCATTTTTCCCGTTTTTTTTTCAGTGATAAGGGTGTAAGGGTGTTTAGGCCATTGGAAACACCCAATGATATGGGTGTCTTGGTAAGTCAAAGCACCCTTTTCCTAGGGTGTAAGGGTGTTAGTTATAGACACGGCAAAACCCCCCTTAAGGGTGTAAACTGGTTTACTGTGTGTAGACCCTTTTCATAATTGTAATGCTAGCTTTCTTGCAATGCAGTTTGCCCTACTAATGGCGGCTGGTCATTTATTGCAAACAGCGTGTTCAAGCGCAGTTTGCTAGCCCTATGGCGCGGAAAATGTTCACTGGGCTCTCTTGATATAAACACGCATGATAGAAAAGCCATGGAACGTTCCACTAGGACCTGCTCTCCACTTGAAGGACGACAGGTGCCGCCCTTAGTAGGGCGAAGATGCAGCACAGGGAAGCGCACTTGCGGTTTATGAAAATGGTCTATAACTATAATATTTATAACTACAACACTATGTGCTGGTGGTGGTGGTCGTCATCGTCGTTGTCGTCTTCGGACGTTCTGTTTATCCCTTACCATCCACATTATGTAACGTTGATTTTCACTCTACGGAATAGGCAGCCGACATAACACGACGAAAGAAAAAAAAACTACTTCTGGCAGCTTCGTCCCGAAAGTACATTCTTTGAGTATTCTGTATAACCAGGATATTTTTGGGAGAGATCCACAGAATTCTCACAACTGTACCCTGCAGCACCAGAGCTTTAAAAAATCTATTTTTTATATGCTTACGTAAAGTTCACGATTCACACTCGTACATCACCTCATAAAAGCCCGAGAAGCAACCGGGTGTACTTCGCTTCTAAGACTAGCATGTCTGCTAAAAAAATGGATTCATGATAAATAATGGAACTCTCACACGATAGCACTAGAAGCGTTTGCAATGTTTTGTGATGGTGGAGGGCCTACTTCTTTCAACCAACTCCCAGTCATTCTGTAGCGCTTTCAATTATATTGGCCTCAATTTGCAGCATAGTTTTACAGTTTCAAAAGCCAGCGGCTTGTGGCCCCTGGCTTTTAGTATCTCTGTATCAGTATTCTCGGCCTATTTTTATCCCGCGTTGAATACAATCATCAGATATATCTGTCAGAGATAAGATTTAATGACATCGTGGATTAACTTCACAGCGCTCCTAAGTTTAATGACATGTCTGGTAAATGGGATTCGGCGCATGAGAGGTAATTAGATTTTATCTGAACCTGCACAGCACGAAGTAATGGCTTTGGCATGTAATGACATTGATGATGCGTGAAAAGTATGAGATAAAGGCACGTGGAGAACCGAAGCGTAATTTCACTATACTAGTTGTGCCAGTGGGTGAAATAAGGCTATAAAGTAAGGGCTGCAAAATGAAACGTGTGTCCTAACGTGCGCCACTAATTACGCAGCTGCATTGTAGTGATGATAACCAGTCTACTATTTGCATAGTTATAGGAATACCTCTATACAAATCATGCAAGACGGGACATCACGTGTAGATTTGAATAAATGAATTCAGTTAAAGACATCATCGTGTTTCCCTACAGTAATCGCTTGTTGAAAATGAGTTTTGTGGAATCCCGCAAGGTGGCAGAAGTGTTATGAAAGGGATAATGGACAGCTACCACGAAGCCACAAGAAAATCTATGCGGATTTCACGGAAAGAAAAGCCTTTAATTGAAAAAAAATTCGTCCTAGTTCGGAGATTAAATTGCCTGCCAGCTTCCTGGTTAGCTCAATTGGTATAGCGACCGCGCCGAGATAGGCGTTGATCCCGGGTTTGTTCCCCGGAGCAGGACGAATTTTAGATGTGAAGCATCTTATGGCGAAGCTTAATCCGGTGGTGGTGGTGGTGGTGGTGGTGGTGTGCCGGCGTGACCACCCTTACTGCGCATGCGCAAACCTTTCAAAAAAAAATAAAAAATAAAAAAAACCTCCTCTCCCCCTCTCTCTCCTCTAGGCATCCCTCCCCGCGGCAACCACACCCTCACTGCGCATGCGCCTCCCCTCCTCTCTCCCCCTCCTAGGCTCCCCCCCTCTCTCCTCTAGGCATCCGTCCCCGCGCTCCCACTGCGCATGCGCGTCCCCCCCCTCTCTCTCCTCTAATACGCTCCCCCCCTCTCTCCTCTAGGCATCCCTGCCCACAGCGTCCACACCCCCACTGCGCATGCGCGTCGCCCCCCTCTCTCGCCTCGCGACGCCGACGCAGGCAGCGTCTGCTAGCGAGTTTCTTGGTTGAAAAAACCGACTGCTCGCGCTGCACAACCGTTCATTGTCCATCCCGTATATATGGCAATGGATCTTGACCTCCAAGGTGGTGCCGGTGGGAGATTTCTCCTGTGCGTTGTTGAACAATAAAAATTCGCAGCGTGCGCGTTAACTAAAAGCCGACTGTGGGTCTCTGTGTCCAGTCGGAGTCTTCTGTCTCTCATTGCCCATTAGCAGCGATTGGCATGTTCCAGTAGGAAACACCGCTCCATCACTGCGTGCTTTGCGCCTCCTCAGTTTTCTCTCCTGCGCAACGCTGCGATAGCGCCAGCGTCATCGCCACCGCCAGTGTAAGCGTTAGCGCCCGCTGCTTCACATCTACACATGGTTCCCTTTAGCGGGAGATGGTGTAATTTTTTCAACTAGTTGTTTTCCTTTCACTGTAGATTGCTTTGTTGCCCATTCCCAGGATTTCAGGACATCTGTACGTGGCACCGTCTCTCGGCGGCCTGCGACAGCGTCCTGCCATTACTGAATAGGAAACAGGCGAAAAAAAATCGTATCGGACCAAAAAAAGCCAGTTGGCAAAAAAGGACTCCCGGTTCTATGCAGCAGATAGTTGTTTGAACAATTTGGTAAAATTGCAGTATCGCACCAGTAAGCGTGTGGCTTCCAGGACAATTTAACACCGCCCATTAGAAACGCATGGGGCCCCATTGTAAAATATTAAACACTCTGGAAAGCCACGCGGTTCGTATTGCGATGCTGAATTTTTACCAAAATGTTCAAATAAGTCTCTGCTGTACAGAACCGTGAGTACTTTTTGATAACTACCTTTTTTCGTCAGATATGATTTTTTTTCGCCTATTTCCCATTCAGTTACATCAGGTCACCGCGGTCACCGACAAGAGATGGCGCTGCGTCCACTAGTCCCCAAATCCTAGTCATGGGCTTTGCTACAAACGAGTGGTTGGAAATTATCCCTTCTACAGTAAGAGGTTGTCTTTGCAACATAAAAAGGAGCATAATAGAGCATTCGTGCATGATGCCACCGCGAACCAATAAACTAGGGACACCTAAAAGGCAGGTGATTTCAATCAATTAAAGGCAGTTAAACAAGGGAAGTCACTGGCGCAGGCAGTCCGGACGCAAGTGTTTATCATTCCCACCAAGTTTAATGAGTTTACAAGTTACATCTGCGGTAATAAAGGGAGCGTTGACCCGAAGATGGAGGAAATGGCAGTTAATGTCATTAACAGCGAGATATCAGTAATTAAGTTGTTAACAATAAAATAATTGTCAGAGTTACGTCCTAAAACAAGGATGTGATTATGAGGGACTCCGCAGTGGATGGCTTCGGAAATTTCGACCACTTAGGCTTCCTTAACTCGCCCCTAAATCTAAGTACGCGGGCGTCTAGCATTTCGCCTCCACTGAAATGCAGCCGCCGCTACCAGGATTCGATCCCGCTACCTTCGGTTCAGCAGTCGAGCACCGTAACTGCCAGACCACCACGGTGGCTGGGTCCTTCAGTTGAAGCAAAACCAACTGCTCCGATGTCAAAGAACACCACACCTACCCTTCCCTAAGACTACAAAATCAAACAAAAAATTGAGGTAGGGTGTTTAGGAGTCTCGATACCACTCAACGAGATAAAGTACGAGGTCAACTCACGGGCAGAACAAGCGTGAAGAACTGCGAGCACGGCTGCGGCCACCAGAACACCCTTCATGTTCGTCCTAAGCAATATTCTGTCTGGCAAGATGATTTTCCTTGCAGTACGCTGAACGCCTAGCTTCCGAACAGGCACTGGTGACGGAGTCTCTTTTTTTTTTTTGACTGTGTGCATCAAGACTTTCTATACAGCTGCAGTTTTATGTTATGACGACAGACTATATCCGGAAAGAGCGAGAGTTATAGCGAGCACCATGCTTTATTTATTTTTTTTTTTGCCACTTGTAGCTGTACGAGTTGGAGGCTAAAAAACTGTGTGAGACCACAGCAGCCAGCCAGACCTACGCAGGCCTCCAGCGCACGTGTCTACGAGAGTTCTCTGTAGCAGTTGTGATGCGAGATGCACTGTGCAGCTGCATGACCTTAGCTTCACCCATGCCTAACAGCTGCGATGGAATTACGTTCTCAGATGAAACCGACGATTAAATATATTTGTAAAAAAAAAAACACCAGGAAAGAACCTGTTCTTGCCGAGTACATTGCAATTGAGGAGCTTGTGCGAAAAGTTTGAGTAATGCAAGCTCCGCGTTTAAGACACATTTTTTCCTGATTCGGGTGCGCATTTGGGTTGATTGGTTCAACCTGGAAGGAGTGGATAGTATACAACGTAGTGTTGGTCCCGTATACATTTGTACGTGGTTAGCGCTAGGATACGAAAGTATTGCATTCCTTGTTCAGTTCCAAATGCCTTGTGTAAAACATACGTAACCACCAATACAAGCATGGACAAGAACCAATGGAGCTTAATGCAATCTTGAGAGTTGCCCCTTGTCAAATACTGGCTTCTTTTACAAAATTTTAATTTTGTTCCGTTCAAAGTGAATATTAAGCTCTACCATGAATAGTTTTTTTTTTTCTTATCTGGTGGGAGGGGAAATGCGAAGATCAAATGTCCTTTAAGGACGCAGGGTAGGGTCTGTCATTCTGGTGATCAGTAACGACCTGTGTCTCGAATCCTCGCGTCAAATCCCTTTCATAAATGAGTCATGTATGAGATATGGGAAAGAGCATTCAAATTGCAACGTTAGCTAACAGTCTGTTCCCTCTCCCCCCCCCTTGCCATCTCCTGTCTTGTCTGTCCATCACTTGCAAGTGTCTTGTCTCTTGCAGAGGCAGAAGTTCGCGACTGCGGCCCACTAGCTGAGGTGCGTCTGAGACCCCTGACATATATAATAAAAAGTTTACGAATTTATCGAAATATCTTAATAATGGAAAGTATCGTATCGGATACGGTATTTACGCTAGCATCTTGTATCTCTTACTTAAATAACTTGTTGATTAATTATCTTGTATCATGTCACGATTAGCCTGGTGTAATTATAACAATTATCTTTCAGTCCTCAGTACAGATCGCACTGCCCGCATAGCAAAAGTATGTTCAATTACCAACTCGTCTCGCTTGCAGTTTTAATACAATTACGAAGTATCTTTTTCCAGTCCTGGCTCTGGTGCTCTTCCGTAAAATAAGCCGACTACTGTTGCTGACGTAGGCACCAACGCCCTTACATTGTTGGCAGGCACTATGCAGTGGCACTGTCGTCTGATCTTTCTTTTTTGGCCCATAACAATTCACGAAATCCAGAGATTCGCGACTTAATTTCTCATAACGTAGCGCTCTTACGACTTCCAGAATTTGTGAGTAATTCTACTTATAGGTTTAAAAAACACTTCAATCGTGATATACTTTTACGAAGCATGCATAGCGGCGGAAGCAGGCAACCGATACGCCCACCTCATTGAACTGACAGTTGACAAATGTTTAAAAGGCAATTGCTATGTTTTAACAATGACAAACAATGCAAGCGTATTGTTAAAAGCTTCCAAGAGCATGTCTCAGCAACCAATCGGGGGGGATGTCAACGTTAGGACAGCTGATGTGGCATGATCCCAGAACATTTGCAGTGGATATAGGAATTAAGAGACAGGGCGCAGTATCAATTGCATAAAATGCGAATAGCGACAAATTTATGGCGCAGAGAAATACACGCAGTGTATTTCGTTATGGACCATGTAATTTTATTATTCGCAGAGCACGGCACCACACAAAAAAGAACAACGTATAAATTGCGGAACCATTTTTATTCGACCTTGTTTTTCAAGACACATATTTGGTGGTTCGTCTGTATATTTTGGTGGTTCGTTTAAATACATATTTTGCTTAAAATGATTTATTACAAAGTTTGTGTTAACAGTGTTAAGAACATGCTTGTACCTGAGCTGCTGTCTTTGTCTGTAAGGGGGGCGAAGGACTCCCTCAAGCCATTCAAATGGTTTTTCCCTTCGCCTCCGATCACATGTGTTGTGATGAATCAATAAAACCAAATGGCCTTTAACAGATGCAACACTCATTCGGCGCCATATTAATTTTCTTATTTGTTGCATAATGAAACCAATTTACAGTGAAGCCAAGGAATTTATAAGAAATGTCATTTGTAGTTTTTGAACAGTGTTGTTGTAATTACGTTGAAAGTGTAAAGAAATTAAAGTGGACGAAAAGACAACTTGCCAGTGGTAGTGACCAAACCTAAACATTCGGATGCAGGTTCGGAAGGATTCGGTGCGAAGGTTGTAGGTACGATCCATAACTGTGGCAAGTTGTCTTTTCGTTCACTCGAACTTCTTTAGATCTACATCACAATGACTACACTACAGCTCAAGAACTAAAATAGCGCCCTCTATACCTTCCTTGACTTCACTGTCTGTTGCGTTCGTCAGGTTGTGTCAAAGAAAACGAGGCCTTGATCCATTCCCCTCCTTCCTTTATTTTCTTATCTGAGGGCAAAAGCCTTATATGCTTCATCAAACGCGAAACTTGATCATCAGCGTCGGCACCGGCGGGGTCAGCAGCAGTGACGCAATGAAATCATCATCATCTGGTGACGTCACCCGGAGACGTCATTACGATGTCACATGTCATTAAAATTTGTGACGTCATCATGACGTCGCTTTTAGGTCACATCACGTCACGTCACATTATCACGTCATCACATGACATCGTCGTTCGGTAATAGGTGGGCCGATCCCGGAGGCACGCGAGGCGCAGAAAGCTACCTCCACTCCCGGAGACAGTGATACCTCCACTCCCGGAGACAGTGATACCTCCACTCCCGGCGACAGTGATACCTCCACTCCCGGAGACAGCGATACCTCCACTCCCGGAGGCAGTGGTACCTCCACTCCCGGAGACAGTGATACCTCCACTCCCGGAGACAGTGATACCTCCACTCCCGGAGACAGTGATACCTCCACTCCCGGAGACAGTGATACCTCCACTCCCGGAGACAGTGATACCTCCACTCCCGGAGACAGTGATACCCCCCTCCCGGAGACAGTGATACCTCCACTCCCGGAGACAGTGATACCTCCACTCCCGGACACAGTGATACCTCCACTCCCGGAGACAGTGATACCTCCACTCCCGGAGACAGTGATACCGCCACTCCCGGAGACAGTGATACCTCCACTCCCGGAGACAGTGATACCTCCACTCCCGGAGACAGGGATACCTCCACTCAAGGAGACAGTGAGAAACCCCGCTACGGGCAGAAAGTTTTCGGAAGCTGAAAAATCAGCGCTATCGATTGAGAATAAAAAGACAAAGAAGAATACAGACTTTTCTTTCGAGCCATCTTAGGAGAATGCATAAGGAACCCTGTGAGTTTTATTGGCATTCTTCAGCAACCGCGACTCAACAGTGGAAACACGGTCATCCGTAGCAGGCTCGCTAGCACTCCCCCTTGGGCACGCACTTCCTGTCGCTGGTCCTTCGGTAGAGGTTGTCCTCGCAGAAGCATCGACTGGCTAAGTCCATGGTGCAGGACCTTTTTTCTGCTTCGCCGCACCTGTGCTCGCCGCAGGTGCTGCTCTGGTTTTCCTTATACACCTCGCCTTTGCCGCATTTCTTGTCTTCTGAAAGATTAAACCTCGTTCAGGTACACGTGATCATGGTCCACTATACTCGGTAACAACCTAAGGAAAAATGCTGGCTCCGCCCACAGAACAACGACGAGCCTGTCATTCACCTGTGAAAGGCAGTCGTTGCGAGCTGGTTTAGAGCTATAAGTCCTACAAGCTAAGTACACCGGCCACAAGAACTTTCGCCTCCATCGAAAATGCGGCCGCAGGGGCCGGAATTCGATGCAGTGACCTTCGGGTCAGCGGTTCAGCACCACAACCACTTGATCACCATGGCGAGTTACCTGAAACGTTAAGGTTGGCTGTACAGCGACATCAGGATCTCTGATCAAAATTTACAAGGACATTCAAGTTTTTGACACGAAACCAGCGACACAGACGTCTACCTGTATGGGAATGTCCGCTATCTGGAACACGCCAGAAGGGCTTGACGTCGCGAAAATGAGTAAGTGCTATTGGGCGGAGCATTTGTGCAAATTTTCTCTGTGGGAGAGAGAGCTATGACTGTGGCCATAGCGGACATTTCTAAGTTGTAACCTAGTACAGTCATCATGCTTCCAGTAGGCTCTTACTTCTGATAAGAGCTTCCAATTCAGTTACCGACCTCCTCATGTTTATTGTTTCTTTTTACATTGGATATATATATATATATATATACATATATATATATATATATATATTTATAAACAGGGGAACGACATGGTAGTTCTCTGGGGAATAACATCCGCCATCTTGACTGCTGGGCTATTTTCCATGGTAAATAACGTGTAAATATATTCTCGACAATATATATATATATATATATATATATATATATATATATATATATATATATATATATATATATATATATATATATATATATATATATATATATACAGGGTACCCCAGCTATCTCTAGCCAGAGTTTAAAAATATGTCGACGCACTCTTTGGCGATGCGAGTAAATGCATGTTACTGACTATTGCATGGAGTAAGTCACACTATCTTTGTTATCTTCTTAATTTCCTAATTATGTATTTTTAATTAACCAGCTTTTGAAGCAGCGAGGCTGGGCAAAAGAAATACAATGAGAAATTGAATTCGTTCGTTTTGGTGTTTTTGCGCTGTTGTTCCTACATAATAGTTTTACAGTTTAAAAAGACAGCAGCTGATGGCATGACTGGGATGTCATCAGTTTTCTCGACCTATTTTTAGCCCAGCGTTGAATACAAGTGTCAAATATATCTATCTGTCAAAAGTAAAATTTAATCACACATCCAGTAAATGGTATTCAGCACATGAGAGGTAGTCAGATTTTATCTGAACCTGCACAGCACGAAGTAATGGCTTTGGCGTGTAATGAAATTGGAGATCCGTGAAAAGCATGAAATAAAGGCACCTGGAGAACCGAAGCGTAATTTCACTACATATAGTTGTGCCAGTGGGTGAAATATGGCTATAAAATAAGGGCTGAGAAATGGGGCATGTGTTCTAACGTGCGCCACTAATTTCATAGCTATATTGCAGTGCTGGTAATGAGTCATATATTTGCATACTTATAGGAATACCTCTATGCAAATTTTGCAAGACGGGACACCACGCGAGGACTCGAGTAGATGAATTCAGTTAACGACGTCCTCGTGTTCCAGCTACAGTAATAGCTCGTTGCAAATGAGTTCTGTGGAATCCCGAAAGGTGGCGGAAGGGTCAAGAACTTATGAAAAAGATCATCGACAACTAGCACGAAGGCACGAGGAAATCAAGGCGGATTTCCTTGTGAAAGCTGAGAAACCAGAGCATGAACTAAAAAAAAAAAAAAGATCGTCTCAGTCCGGGGATCGAATTGCTAGCTTCCTGGTTAGCTCAGTTGGTAGAGCGACCACCCCGGAAAGGCGTTGGTCCCGGGCTCGATACCCGGTCCAGGAAGGAGTTTTCTTCAACTAGGAGCTTTCCTTTTCTGAGAAATCAGTGTGGATTTCCTTGTGGCTCTGTGCGAAAAACTGTTGGTTGACAATTAACACTTTAATAGTAATAGCTTGTCTTTGCAACATGCAATTGAGCTGGCTAAAACATTCATGCATAATGTAAGCGCGAACTAATAAACAAGGGGCATGTTAAAGGTAGGCAATTCCAATCGATCAAAGGCAGTCAAAGGGAGTTGCTGGCGCAAGCAGTCCTGACTCAAGTGTTTGTCACTGTCAAGAAAATTTATGGGCTTACAAGTTACATCTGAGGGAAATAAAGGCAATGTAGATCTGACGATGCAACAAACGACAGTTAACGTCATTAACAGTGAGATTTCAGTTATTCAGTTGTTAACAATATGAAAATTGCTAAAGCTTTACGTCCCAAAACCACGATATGATTATGGAGACTACGTAATTGAGGGCTCCGGAAATTTTGACCACCTGGGGTTCTTTAACGTGCGCCTAAATCTAAGTACACGGGATTTAAGCATTTTCACCTCCATCGAAAATGCCGCCGCCGATACCGGGATTCGATCCTGCAACCTTCGGGTCAGCAGTCGTGCACCGTAACTACCAGACCACCGTGGTGAGTGGGTGATTTAGTAAAAGCAAAACCAACCGCTCCGATGTCAAAGAACACGACACCGATTCTTCCCTAGGACTATGAAATCAAACAAAAAAAGTGGGGTAGGGTGTCTCGGAGTCTCGATACCAATAAACTAGATAAAGTACGAGGCCAACTCACGGGCAGAACTAGCATGAAGAACTGCGAGCACTGCTGCGGCCACCAGAACAGCCTTCATGTTCGTCCTAAGCAGCATTCTGCCTGGCAAGATGCTCTTTTTCCGTGTACAGAAAGGCGAGCTTCTGAACAGGCACTGGTGACAATCTTTTTTTTTTTCTTTTTTCACGAATGTTTGCATGCAGACTTAGCACAGCTGCAGTTCCTCGTTATAACGACAGACCACATCCGGAGGGAGCGAGGATGATAGCTAGCATCCCGTTTCTCTTGTTCTTTTTGTTGTCACTTGTCGCCGAACAAGTTGCACGGTAAAAACCGCTCAAGACGACAGCAGTCAGCCAGTTACTAGGGGCCCTCGTCGCTCAAGCCTACGCACACCTCAAGCGCACGCGTCTAGATAACTCTCTCTAGCAGTTGTGATCCGAGAAGAATCGTGCAGCTGCATGACGTTAGATTCGCCCCTGCACTAACAGCTGCGTTGTAATTATGTTCTCAGATGAAACTGGCGAAGAAATATATTTGCAAAATAAAAAAAAAACACCAGGAAAGTACGTGTTCTCGCCGAGTAAATTGAAGTTGGGGAGCTTCTGCGAAATGTTTCAGCAGTGCAAGCTCTCTGTTTAAAAGGCACATTTTTTTCTAATTCGGGTGTGCATTTGGTTTGACTGGTTCAACGTGGAGACAGTGGACAGTATACAACGTAGTGTCGGTCGCGTATAAGTATGTATATGATTAACGCAAGGATATGAAACTATGACGTTCCTTGTTCAATTCCAACTACCTTGTGTAAAACTTACGTAACCACCAATACAAGCTTGGACGAGAACCAATGATGCTTAGTGCAATCTTGAGAGTTGCCCCCCTGTCAAATACTAGCTTCTTTTAGAGAATTTCAATTTTTTTTCGTTCAAACTGAGTACTATCATCTACCATGATTAGCTTTTTTTTGTTATCTGGCGGGATGACGAAATGTGAAGCTCAAATGTCTCTTAGCCAGTTACCGCACCAGTAATAAACTCGCAGGTTCCCTTACGTACTCACCGAAGACGACTGGAAGGCGAAAGCCATCTTTCTCCGAAAGCTTTCTGCAACTAACGTGGTTTTGCATAGCCTCCGTGATCTGCCCAACATTGACCAAGTTGCGATGTCATGTGATGACGTAATCGTGTGAGATCCCCTCACGTGATGTCACGATGACTGAATAATGACGTCACAAATTTTGCTATCTCTGACGTCATGAAATCATGCGGTGACGTCATCTCGGGGTGGTTTTTGTGTATCACTCGTGTTGACTCCGCCGGCTCGAGATACCGGTGTGTTTTCGCTTTAGACCAGGCATCTAAGGCTTTCGCCTTAAAGTAAGGTTAAAGTGGTTAAAAGGCAGGCGTGGTCACCAGGACTTGCACTGTGATGCATGCGATGCGCGTAGTCAGCGAATGTTCGCATGCTAGAGGAAATTTTCATAAGGCTCATCAATATTGTCAATCAGAAAAAAAAAATAAATGGCCTAGCACGCTTTGCCGTACACCGAACGTGACGTAGTAAAAGAACGAAGAGAAATTATGTAGGACATTGACCTTAGAAACACCACAACCTAATACAGGGGGTTCCAACACGACCTGTGTACGCATTTCAAAGAACACAGGCACGCTAAGTCGACACAAAAACCACCGACAGCAGAATAGCACCCACCACCTCAGTTCCTGCCAAAAGATAGCTAGTTACGAAACCATCACCGCATTAGGGAGACCAATCACAGAGCAGAAGGTTTATGTATGAAGTGGCGGGGAGCAAGGAGATATAACACTTAGTAGTAGTCTGGAAAAAAATTCATTAAGTCTGAAGGTTTTCGTTCGTATTACCGTGAAAGACAGTGGTGCATGCTAGCAAATAAATACGTACATCCAAAAAAAATCTTTTTGGGGAAGACATGTTGAATGACAAAGCGCACTGGACTCGAGGTGGGCATATATTTTACATCCAGTAATGTGTTCCACATCAGCAGCAGCTTGGCTGGTTGTTCTCAAACAGCCGACACCCACTCGAACGCAGCAAATAACAAAAGCCCCAATCGTCCTTATTAATTCGTTGAATCCTCTATCAAGCTTCCCTATATTTTGTGATATCGACGTGCGCTGAACTTTCGTGTTGCGTAGAAAGAAAACGGGGGTACAACGCAAAACTCGTAGCAACATTTTCACCACTTCGGACTTATATGTAGCCCAGTTAACTATCTTCGCAGATTCACTTACCAACGACTCTTTCTTGTGCCACCAAGCAGTGAAAAGACCAAAAGTACGTTATTATTTTTAGTGAAACAAACAAAAGTGATAAAAATCAAAATTTCTTTAATAAAGCAATGCATTGCAAGACTTCCTTTTCAAGTTCGTGGTGTGGCGCTTCGCCGGCATCTCGCCAGCGGAGTGTCACTCAGCAAAGCACCGTCTCCAGGACATTCCTTGTTCCCCAGTTTCTCGTCATTTCGGTTCTCCGTCTTCTCCTGAATGTCTGTCTCGTCAGAAAGACCCAGTATGGAGTCTCTTCCCTCATTCTATTGTGTTTTTTATTGTTGTTCACTAGGTCTCGTGGTCCCCAAGTAAAGCCCGGTTTTGACAGTGGGCATACCTAATCTGTGTCATTCGAACACACGGAAGTTATCGCATGCTATGTTAACGCAACCCCACACTTTTATCCGTGAGTTTTTCCCAGGGACGTTCTTAGTCCTTGGGCTCAGTACCTGGGCTTAGTCTCTCGGCTTAGTACTGGGGCATGAGCTTAGTCCATGAGCTTAGTCCGGGGCATCTGTCTTTAGGTTTTGTCCCGGGGCTTGATCAATGGGTCCCTGGGTTTAGTCCATGGGCTTGGACCATTGCCTTTGTCTCTGGGCTTAGTCCCTAGGTTTATTCCATGGGCTTAGTCACTGGTCTTGGTCGGTGGACTTAATCCCTAATGTAGTCCCTGGACTATGTTCCTGGGCTTAGTCCATGGGCTTAGTCCGCCGTCTTAGTACCTGGGCCAAGTCCCTGGGCTTAATACCTCGGCTCAGAATCTGTTGTACTTGTCGCACTGTGCGAGAGGCACGCAAATGCCCAGGCTGTTTCTGTACAGTCCGCGGTCGCAGAAGCACTGGTAGGCGCAGTCGCGTGTGCACTCGTCCGTCGGTTCGGGCTGCGAGCAGGACAGCTCCCCGCAGGACGAGCTCTCGCACTCTTTGAACACCTCGCCAGGTCCGCACTCAGGAAACATTCCTCCCCCCGCTGCCTTTCATCTGCGGCTGAGAATACGCCATTATCGGTTTATGTGTACACACAAATACAGTATACATAAGCATAAGCGCGCGCAGGGGTTCCCCTTCAGGGGGGGGGGGGTGTTCGTCGCACCGCCCCCTCCCTATCACGTCAATGATAGGGAGGGGGGGCGCCACCCCTCCCTATTATGTCAATGTATGGGGACTGGTTTGCGCCCCCCCCCCCTCTCGCCCCCCTAGTTTTCTTGTGCGCACGCCTATGTACACAAGGACACCGAGGAAATAGGGAGGAAGCAGGCTGAGAACCTAACAATTGATTGATAAATTAAGTCATTAGATTGGTATATAGTGAAGACAATGGTGGCTTTAGAACAGCGGATAGCTAACATCCACAATCACTCGCCTTTAGACAACTTTAGTTGTCATTTAGCAAACGCTAGCCGACATCAGTCATAATTTAGCCAGCACAGCAGTCGAACGCAGAAGGCAGCGCCATTTTTTTTTCAACCACGAACGAATACGAGCCTGCACCAATGGTCTTGCTCTCTAGACTGTCGTCACGATCCGAATGGCCGACGACCGAGCCGTCCAGCTCATGAGCGGACTATTTCTTTAGTCACGGAGGCTATCAGCGGTCGCACTTAGGTCATCTGGGCGGGACTTCTGCCTTCTGAAGTTGCATCCAACCACAGTCAGCATTACGCATTGCTAAGTAGTGCCGGTACGCAAGTAAATACAGTCTTAACTAAGTGAGGAGGTATGTTGGATGGCATTGTTTTTGGAAACGGCTTATATTTTTTTTCAGAAATCGGACATGGTACGTACTTAGAGGATGAGGTCGAAAGACGTCAATGAGAAAATTACCAACATAAGAACCTGCGGAAGCCATCCGAAACTTACTTGTCAAACAATAAAGGCAGAAGAGTAAAGGATAAGGCAGGGCGGCTAATTTGATTGTATTATCTGGCGCCAGTAACGGGGTAGGCAAGGGTGCGTTACCTGTCTTAATAATTAAATTTCTTCATCTTTGAACGTGAGCACTTCTGGAAGGTGGACCTTCTACGCATCTAGCTTAATGTGAGCATCTTGGCATTTCATTACGCCATGATGACCTGCTTGCAGATTTCATCGATTGTGTCAAAACAATTCCGCAACATATCTTGCTAACATTAACGAAAGCAGTTTCTGCGGCAAAATATTTGTCAATTCTGTTTCAACCATCGTTATGTGGTGTTTTGTCCGAGGGGGGTGGGGATTTAGTGAGAACATGCCTTAATTAAAGTGAATCACTCTATTCTTTCTGGTGCATGCAAATCATATACGATACCTTTTAATAGCATGCGTCTTCCCTTTTCAAGGCATTGCTACGGAGACACAGGCGAACGACAGCGCTGCCAGCATTCCACTCCGAACATGTGGGATCACCAAGCGGCCACACCTGCTTAAGTGATTTCCACTACCCTTCTACTTATCTATAGGACACGGGTTTGATTGCCAGCCGGAGCGACCGCATTTCGATGGGGACAAAACTGGAAAACACCCGCGTGCTTAGATTTAGGGTCACGATAAGAACCCCAGGTTGCCAAAATTAATCTGCAGTAACCCAATACGGTGACCTCATAATCATGTCGTGGTTCCATCCGTCAAAATGTCAGAATTCAATTACAACATGGCAGAATTTCTAAAGATAGAAGATTTAAGAGATGAAAAAGTTGTTAGTAAGCAACTGCCTTGTTGCCTTGAAGAAGGCGAGGCCACTTGTCGAAACTTTGGCTCCAGCTACACCCCCTGCTCAAGAATCTTTCATCTCTAAGAATTTAATTAAGAATTTACAAATTTCCACTGTATTATCAAATACAAAAAATATTTCCGGTCGGTTCTAGTGACTCACCAGGCAGTGCGGAGATGTTCGAGACTGCCAGCACTTCCAGCAGAACCAGGATCATCCACATGGCACCCATGACGCCGTTCTTCGCAAGTCCTCGCCTCGTTCTTTGGCAAACCTCGCACCGAGTGCTCGCGTAAGCTTCTGCCTGTTTCTGAGCAAAACTCGAGATCGTAGCTCTGTCAATGCGGCTTTCGAAGACGCATTCGTCGAGCTACGCAGCAGATTCCTTCACAAAAACTAATGCGGTTCTGAATGCTGCAACCGAAGACTTCAGCTGTTGCGTTAAAGGAAACCAACAGTTCCCTTTCGTCACGACAACGCAAACGCGCCGATGCACGCGATCTCTATGCCCGCCTGTGCATGGACGAGGCCAGATAAAAAATGTATGCCGGGATGGTTGGTTTCGAAGTCTTCGAGGAAATCCCGTGCACACTCCCACCCCCTCCCTCCGAGTTAGTTGTTTATAATTGAAAACACATCCGTCTTTCGTGACGCGTGTGCGGAGCGAAAGCTGTCGATGGCTCGAGCGAAGAAAATATCTGGGCTCGCTGAGCATTCGAAGGCAAGGTCAACTGAAGGGGATATAAAGTGAGGAGACAGTGAGAGATTATAAAGTGAGGGGATAGTGATGCAAAGCGAAGAGAGAGAGATTATGAAGTAATGGGATAGTGATATAAAGTGAAGAGAGAGTGAGCGAGTGTGACATTGAAGAGGGTATAAAGTGAAAAGGAGTGTGAGAGATTGCGACATTCGAGAGGATATAAAGTGAAGGAAGAGTAAGAGAGTGTGACATTAAATAGGGTGTAAAGTGAACAGAGTGTGACATTGAAGAGGATATTAAAGTGAACAGAGAATGATATTAAAGATGGTATAAAGTGAATAGAGGGTGAGAGGGTGTGAC
Source organism: Rhipicephalus appendiculatus (assembly GCA_030522465.1). NCBI lineage: Eukaryota > Metazoa > Arthropoda > Arachnida > Ixodida > Ixodidae > Rhipicephalus > Rhipicephalus appendiculatus. The sequence goes on along the minus strand of JALIZH010015324.1, from coordinate 15,488 downwards.
ATTGAAGAGTGGTGCGCGCTTTGATGCCAACACGGCCCAGTCACGAGCGCAGGAGGCTGCAGTGGCCTGGCAGCGATAAGGTCGGCGGAGCGCTTGATCGAGGGTCTATAAGAAATTAATGAGCCTCTTTACGGCTTGCCGCTGTCGGCTATGGTATTGCGAAAGTGAAAGTGTTTTCTTTCCATTTATTTTTTTTTTCGCTTTGTTTGGTGTGGAAGTTTCTTTTTCGCGTTCTTGCACGTACGTGCATACATGTACCAGGCTGGTTATTTGTGCGCGTTGATACGAGCATGCACGAGAGCGGGATGCGTGTTTCAGAGTAGTTGTAGACAACGTTGGTTAGGAGGAACAGACGGGTAACGTGCGTGTTAACAAGGCATTACTCGTAGTTAAGCTTAACAAAAAGAAAACTGCGACTGTAAGCCTGTTCTCGTCATGCCAAGCTCTCGCGGCAAGAACGCCGTTGGGTCTGTAATATTCCGTGCGCGCAACGCTGACGTCAACGGCAGAAAGCCACTTTCGGATTCTCTGAACGCGCAATTATGGTAATTAGCGGTGCATTCCTCGACACAAGGTAAGGCTGTACTGAGCTCATCGTTGGCGTCTTCTGGTAGACAGCATGAAAGTGGAACGATGTCGGCCCCGCTCCCAGTCTAATTGAGCTGAATTCGCATAGCTTTGACGATGTGTCCGTTTCGCTGCGTTGTTGTAATTAAAATTACGTTTCGAGGTTCTTACAATAATTTTGCGAGGGCTCGCGAAGTTTTACAAGACATTCCGTGTTCGTTTTCTCGAACTAGATACAAAATGTACAGCGACCAGGACGCACGTGCACTGAAGATCGCTTAAAAGATTGTCGATCCGAATTAATTGCCACCGATGATCGAGTCAGGTTGCGTCTTGTGTACATGTATATTAATATACCAATCAAACTTGTTGAATCTGTGTCACTCTATAAGTGCATAAATTTATGCCCGTGTCACTGAAATATGTATTTCATGATTCTCGTATCTCTCCGTCTATTGGCAGAATGTTATGGTGAAATGTCGTCGATGTTCACGGTCCGTGATATCATAACTTAAATAACTTAAATAACGTGTCATAACTTAAAAACACACATATGAGCTTATGTTAGTAGTACTTAGTCCAGAGCGGTGCTAAAAACCGCTTTCGGGCAATCATCCTTTGTCTTTGTTTTTTTTCGTGATCATTGTGCGCGTCATCAAGCAGTGATTTCGTTCATCGCAAACCACGCTATACTCACTGCAAAGCGTGTGTGTGTGTGTGTGTGTGTGTGTGTGTGTGTGTGTGTGTGTGTGTGTGTGTGTGTGTGTGTGTGTGTGTGTGTGTGTGTGTGTGTGTGTGTGTGTGTGTGTGTGTGTGTGTGTGTGTGTGTGTGTGTGTGTGTGTGTGTGTGTGTGTGTGTGTGTGTGTGTGTGTGTGTGTGTGTGTGTGTGTGTGTGTGTGTGTGTGTGTGTGTGTGTGTGTGTGTGTGTGTGTGTGCGTGTGTGTGTGTGTGCGCGCGCACGCGCGCGCCGATGAATACTTCCTAAAGCAGAGGAGAAAAGACAAACCGCGTTGAAGGTAGGCCCGTAAATCCAGTTTATTCCTTCTTGAGCCCACGAGGCGCTACACTTAGGAGCAGAGATCCCTGCGAACGCAGTGGCCGGCACTGTTCCTGTAGAAGCCGTTGGCGCAAAAGCAGGCAGTGTGGCAATCGTTGCTGCACTTGGTCGGAGGCGTCGGGTTTGCGCAGGTCAGCTCGGCGCACGTGCTGCTCTGGCATTGCATCAACAACTCACCATGACCGCACCGGGGAGGACTAGGATAACCCGGAACAGGCACTGCAAAGGATGTAAAGCGTGGGGTAGTTCTTTTTTTTTTTCCCCTGCTCTAAATGGATATTGAAAAAATATGAACAATGTTTACTCTGCAGGACTGCGAGATTTCTCTGTGGGAGGCAATGACTAAAGGCTAAAACATAGGCTGAAGAGGTCTTGACCCACTGATGACTAATATAGCATGCGTTTGTTGACATAACGTATGCATTTAATCAGGCACAGAGCATTTCCTCGGTTTTACGTCTCGTCGCATGCGTAGTTATTCATACATATAGATTCCGTACGATTTATATATTCAAAACACGTGCTTATTTCTACATACATGCAGATTCAGACAGTTCAACATACATTATACAGTAAATAGACATATTGATGGAGTCAGACAATTTTCTTTTAGTATTGTGGTTCAACAGTAGGAGAAAAAAGGAAGATAACGCGCAACTATCTATACAAAAGCAATGTTAAATACCAACTTCCAGAGATCTACTACGAGGTTAGTGGTAAGAAGTAGTGATGCAACATATTCCTTCTTTTGAAATAGACTAAGGTCCTAAGCATTGAAATCCTAGAAAATATACAATTTAGTCTACTAGCTGCAGACGCGTATTCAGAGTTTGTTCACAGCGGCACTAAATAGATGGCGTTCCGTTTGCAATATCGTAAGACACCGTCCGACATATACGTGAGCGTAATACACTGGAATCTCTTCGATACGATTCTGCCTAATGCGTTTTTCATCTCATTCGCGGCCAACGTCCCTTGGAAATAATACAGTTTCATGCGTTTAATACTATCACATTTCTGCCCGAAATTGGATAATACGACCACGAATGTGAATAAGTGAATTTGACCAATATATTTAGAAATCCTACGTTTATTTTAGGGTATACTAGCTCAAACTGCACTCCTGACTTGCAGGACTTGGGTTGTTCACTCTCCTGCACAGCGAACAAAGTTTCATGGGTGCCGTACCATTCCATACCACTGCCCTGTGTAGTCATTTGCAGTTATGTGAGGGGGGCAATCCATCATTTTTATAACTACCTCGTGCTCGCAAATGTTCACGTCGCAGTCATGTTGTAACCAAGGGTGTGCGAATATTCGAGTTTCGAATTCGAATCGAATAATACGCAGTCGAATAATTTAATTTGACTTTCGAATAGCTAGCATTTGAAGTTTCGAATAATTCGACAGGACGAATATCTAAAACGCGACAGAGGGCAATGGTGCAACTAAGGTGCAACTCGGGTAGGGCGGGGTGGCTAAAAGGAACGCTGACGTCGTTACAGTAAGGCCTTTCGTTGAAAATTTCTCCGATATACTGGTTCAAAAGCGAGCGCATGTTTATTTTAAAGAATATTATGTCATTTGTGAAAGTAAAAAAAAAATAAATACATGAGAAAACTGTACGGAACACATGAACGGGTGGGAGCGCAGTCACGTGGTATTTTTTTCATATTTCGCGGGGTTTCTTATTCAGTCAGAAATAATGAGCACGCAACTAGTACGTCGCTGGAAATAGCACAATTAGATGCCCCACGTGGCCGACTACAACTGCCTGACTGACGCTTCAATGATTAGAACTGCGCTCTCGAATTAGTTAATTACAATTTCATAATCAAATCTAATTAACAAAAATAACTCTCGGCTACTCCACTGTACTAGGAACAATATCCACTAGGTTTTGTTCCAGTAATGCGATCTTTTTTCTTTCTTTCTTTTTTTTTTTTTTTTTTTAGGAGCGAAGCACCTTAGGGTCGCACAATGTCCGGCTGTTGTCGTCGAGGCTCGCCTCGCCGTTGTCCCTATAGTCGAAGCGCAGGTGCGAAACATCGGTGCGCAATACCGTCTATAGAGCGTACATAGCATGCATGTGGTTTAAAAAAATAAAAGGACACAACACCGTAAAAACACCGACATTTAACCACCCATCAATTAAAGCATATGCAAAAGCAAGAGGTTAACAAGAAGAAAATAAAAGGTTGTTAACCAGAACAAAATAGAAGGCCACAACACCATAAAAGCGGCAAAGTGGCAACGCCAACAACATGTGAACAAACCGAAACATCTGTGAACAACAAAAACGTTATCAAAAGGCCGTTAACCAGAACAAACAAAATAAAAGGCCAGAAAAAATGTAAAAACACCCACATTTAACCACCCATCAATCAAAGCATATGACAGAACAAAAGGTTAACAAAATAAAAGGCTGGTAACCAGATCAAAATAGAAGGCCACGATTCACGATCCGATGCACACTGCTTCTCCCCATCATCAGCATTCACTTCGTGGATCTGCAGCTATTTCTTTTAATCGTGCAATTTTTGTAATTAATTTAGTAGAACCCGGTAGACTCGAAAACGCGGCACTGGGGTGGCTCTGCGCTAGTACGGTGTGGTCATTCTTGAGTTGCGAGACGTTCGGTGTCACCAACGGGCAGTGTGATGACAAAGTCACGGGAAAAGCACTCCATTCAGTCATTGAACCCGTCAGACCGTACGTCCGGCAAAACGACACTGCATCCTTTCGCGATCGCTTCAGAATACAGTCCCAGCTTACCTTGAGCATGACACAGCACAGCTCCAGCGAGTAATATGGCTGCGGCTACGGCTTGCGGCTTCATGACGGAACGCTGTCGCGCCGAAATTGTCACAAGATCGGGTCAGCATTCATCTAATGGTTTCGCTTCTTATGAGACGACCCTCGTCCGGTCTTAGTGGAAAGGGTTTGAGCGTTTATGCCAATGGCCACAGATTCCGGTTGTGTGCCCCTGGTGTTATCACTCTGTCAGGCCGTTGACCGTCTAGTTGCAGGGCAGGTTGCAATGGCCGAGTCTTCAAAAAAAAATAAAGAAGAGCGCTTTTGAGGCGGCGAAAAGTATAAAACAAAGCCTCCTCCTCTCCCTCCCCCTCCCCCCTTTTTTTTCGCCTCGAGCCCTGCAACAACCACGCCTACTACGCGTTCCCTTCTTTTAAGTGTGTGTTTTTAGTGTGGCAACAAACATGTCTTTCAGCAAGACTACGCTACTTTCAGCTTCCCATGATTGCATTCAAGTATGTTTACAATTTGCATTTTTTCCCCCAAGATGGCCCTCATTGCAAAGAGTAATGATAGGCGCCCCCTGCATACCTTCGTGAGTGGCGAATCATTCTGTGGTTGTCGAATTTCTTTCTAGGTGGTTTCGTCTTTTCAGAAAGCTCCGCTCAAATTGCAACAACCAGTTTACCGTAGAAAAGAAAACAGCTTATACTTCGCTTCGTACATACCAACTCGTTCTTCCGGATTTGCACAGCAACTGAATGATCTTACGGAGCATGGCATCCGCCAAAAAACAAATCAACAAACAATCAATACTTATATATTCCGGAGAGAAGGGAGTTTTATGTGTTAATATGTTTACTTTAGTAGAACGTTCTTGAATGCTAGTGGAGTCATACTTTATGGCGAAAACTGCGCGAAAAAAAAAAACATGAGCAGACGGAAACAGACAGAGTTTTAACCTCACTCAAAATACATTTTATTTTTTATTTACAAAAGATTATAATAATAATATCTGGGGTTTAACGTCCCAAAACCAAGATATGATTATGAGAGACGCCGTAGTGGAGGGCTCCGGAAATTTTTGACCATCTGGTGTTCTTTAACGTGCACTGACATCGCACAGTACACGGGCCTCTACCATTTCGCCTCCATCGAAATGCGACCGCCGCGGCCGGGATCGAACCCGCGACCTTCGGGTCAGCAGCCGAGCACCGTAGCCACTGTTCCACCGAGGCGGACTATTTACAAAAGATTTGGCAGATCCCAAGTACCATGGGAATCGATGTTATGCAAAGCATGCGGAGGCAAGGTGACTGGGTTATAATTTTCTTATTGAGGGAAACGTTACGAAATGACGTTAAAGATGTGTACAAATGTTGTACGCACAGACATATGTTGAATAGTCGCATTTGTTTCATATAACCAGTTCTTTACAGTTGCGTAACGATGCCAACCTAAAGATGGGCATTGCCTACACCAGAAGCGGTAATCTGATATGCAGCCCTTGTGCTTGCGAGGATAGTAGCCCTGGACAGTGCTTCGTGTACCAGTCATAGGTCGGCGAACTCACTCATGAGTCGACTCACTCGGACTCACTCAGACTCAGATTGAGCCGTGAGTCTGAGTCTGAGTGAGTCCGGGAGAGTAATATTTTGGTGAGTTTGAGTCCGAGTGAGTCCGGTTGAAGGAAATTTTCGTGAGTGTGAGTCCGAGTGAGTTCCGCTCAGGAAAATTTTGGCGAATCTGAGTCCGAGTGAGTCCAAAGCACAAGATATATTTCTTGAGTGAGTCTGAGTGAGCTCCAATTTATTTGCCGACCTATATTCATATCTACTCATTTTCAACATTACTAACATTCACGTTTATACTCACGTCTACTCACACGTATTCCAAAGCAGTGTATTTCATGCACCATTTCAATATTTATTGATCAGAGGCGCGAATTAAGTAGGGCAGTGCACTGAGCTCCCCCCTTGCCAAATCTTCTATGGAAGTTCTTGATAAATATATCTTATGTTATCATCTCTTTCAATAAAAATGACCTTAGTTGTTTACGAGCACTCATAACTCGTATTCGAAGGTACTATATCAAAAGGCCCCAAGAAGAGCACTGATTATGTGAGATATTGATGTTATAGAGCATTGACACAATGGTCGAAAAAGATAATTCTAGGCTAACGGACTCATGAGTCGACTCACTCGGACTCACTCAGACTCAGATCGAGGCATGAGTCTGAGTCTGAGTGAGTCCGGGTGAGTAATGTTTTGGTGAGTTTGAGTCCGAGTGAGTTCGGTTGAAGAAAATTTTCGTGAGTCTGAGTCCGAGTGAGTCCGGCTCAGAAAAATTTTGGTGAGTCTGAGTCCGAGTGAGCCGTAAGCGCAAAATATATTTCATGAGTGAGTCTGAGTGAGCTCCACAAGTTTTGCCGACCTATGGTACCAGTGGATGACGCTTAAGTATACAATTCACGTTAACCCGACTTGACCCCTGCCTCATAGGAGTACATATGTAATGTTTATAAATTTTGATAGCCAGCACTGGAACCACAATTGACGTTTCACCAACATTACGCCAGCATATGGTCTTTTTTCAAAGCAGTTCCGAGACCTGGCGTGGCTCTGTGGTAGAATACTTGATTGCCACTCAGATTGCTTGGGTTCAATTCCTGCTGGGACCCTGATATTTATTATATGCATTCGTCGGGTCAACGCTGCCGACGTCAGTTTTTCTTAACGCTCTCGCTTTTAAATTACTAATGTCTGTCGTCACCGTTCCTGGGTAGATAAAGATTGTCAAACACCTGTGGCACATAGCCGCATACCGCGGCCCGCGGTATACGGGTATCTGCCACTCGTGTCTGCAGCAAAGGGTTTGTCGACGTATACGACAGGATTTTCACGTTATTAATGTCATGACCAGCCAGACATATTCGTCAATGCCTCTTACCCTCCCATACAAATTTTGGTATACCCCAAGTTAAGGAGGCGATCACAAAAGCACCCAGACGTAGGCGGCTAAATAGATAGATAGATAAATAGATAGATAGAAAACATTTTTATTTACTCAGAATCTTCTCGTAGCATGATGCCATAGATAGATAGATAGATAGATAGATAGATAGATAGATAGATAGATAGATAGATAGATAGATAGATAAATAGATAGATAGATAGATAGATAGATAGATAGATAGATAGATAGATAGATAGATAGATAGATAGATAGATAGATAGATAGATAGATAGATAGATAGATAGATAGATAGATAGATAGATAGATAGATAGATAGATAGATAGATAGATAGATAGATAGATAGATAGATAGATAGATAGATAGATAGATACGCAAAAGTGCTTACAGTACGCAAAGAAATGCTTCGCATCTAATACTGCATTCTCGAATTCGAGACATAGCAGGAGTAAGTACATATACAAACAGTAAAAGAACAAACGCTAATATTGTACAAACAGAATAAAATGTGATATGCTTACATAACGAAGTCATTCACCAGGTGTGGGCACAGATTTTAGTGCGCACAAAGAAAAAAGAACAACTGATAAGATAATACAAAACAGATTAAAAGGTTATAGGGTAGATAGTTGCCCAACGAACTCTTCATAAGTCAATGCCCGAAGCGAACCATCCAAGTTGTTCCAAATTTCAAGTGTGAATGGAAAAAACGAAATTTAAAACAGTCAATGTGTGTCCTGAAAGGAATAATGTTTATTTTGTGGGTTTGGCTAGCGCCACGTTCATTAGCGGATATAAAAGAGTAGGACGCCTGAACACCGGATGACGTGTGGACGATCTTTTGCAGCAAGATTACGCGTTTGCGTGTGCGCCTATATATATATGCTCCGAAGTCTGCAATGATAAGGCGCGAGCATGTGATGAAGGTGAAAAGCTACTATCATAACTACCGAAGATCAATCTGATAGCTTTTAGATGTGAAGCATCTTATGGCGAAGCTTAATCTGGTGGTGGTGTGCCGCGTGACCACCCTTACTGCGCATGCGCAAACACTTTCAAAAAAAATAAAAATAAAAAACCTCCTCTCCCCCTCTCTCTCCTCTAGGCGTCCCTCTCCGCGGCAACCACACCCTCACTGCGCATGCGCCTCCCCTCCTCTCTTCCCTCCTACGCTCCCCCCCCTCTCTCCTCTAAGCATCCCTGCCTGCGGCGTCCACACTCTCACTGCGCATGCTTGTCCCCCCCCCCCCCCCCCATCTCTCTCCTCTCCTACGCTCCCCCCTCTCTCGCCTCACGACGCCGACGCAGGCAGCGTCTGCTAGCGAGTTTCTTCGTTGAAAAAACCGACTGCTCGTGCCACAGAGTTTCCTAAAATCAACTAGAGGGGCCTCTGGCGCTGCGATCGTTCAGCCACCATGGGAATGATGGGTAGTACACGGATTTCCCTAGTCTTCGTGCTTCCGGCTTCGAACGCACTTGTGGCTTTCTTTGTTCTTTCGTTTTCGTTCTGTTTCGGATAAAAGAATGGACCGTTATAAACTTTGTGAGCGTATTTGGATTCGTGAGCCTAAAAAGGTAACGGCGGTGAAGCGTAACTTCTAAACCTTTGCTGAACTTCGTATTGCTGCAAAGCGAATTCAGACCACACACAGCCAAAAGAACGAAGACTAGGCAAGACTAGGCAAATTTGTGTACTACCCATGATTCCCATGCTGGCTGAAGCGCCCTGTGTTGCAGCCCCCGCAGACACTAGCGCCAGAATTCCCTGTAGTGTATTTATAGGAAACTCTATGGCTCGCGCTGCACAACCGTTCACTGGCCACCCCGTATATATGGCACTCGATTTTGACCTGCAAGGTGGTGCCGGTGGGAGATTTCTCCTGTGCGTTGTTGAACAATAAAAATTCGCAGCGTGCGCATTAACTAAAAGCCGACTGCGGGTCTCTGTGTCCAGTCGGAGTCTTCTGTTTCTCATTGCCCATTAGCAGCGATTGGCATGTTCAGTAGGAAACACCGCTCCATCACTGCGTTCTTTGTGCCTCCCCAGTTTTCTCTCCTGCGCAACGCTGCGATGAGCGCCAGCGTCAACGCCGCCGCCAGTGTAAGCGTTAGCGCCCGCTGCTTCGCATCTACACATGGTTCTCTTTAGCGGGAGATGGTGTAACTTTTTAAATGCGAAGCATTTCCTTGCGTTCTGCAAGCACTTTGAGCGTTTCTATCTGCGTATCTATCTATCTATCTATCTATCTATCTATCTATCTATCTATCTATCTATCTATCTATCTAGCTATCTCTATCTATCTATCTTTCTATCTAGCTGCCTACGTCTGGATGCTCTCGTGATCACGTCCTTAACTTGGGGTAGACCAAAATTAGTAAGGAAGGGTAAGAGGGTTTCTCGATTATGAGTGTCTGGTCATGACATGTATAATGTGAAAATCCCGTCGCGTAGGACGTCAAACCCTTTCTTCCAGACACGTGTGACGCATACCCGTATACTTCGGGCCGCGGTATGCGGGTATGCACCACAGGTGTTTGACAGTTTATATCTACCGAGGAACAGCAATGCGAGAGCGTTAAATCCGAGAGTGTTCAAAATGCGAGAGCGTTAAAACCTACATGGGCAGCGTTGACCCGACGAATGCAAAGAATATATGCTATGGTCCCAGCAGGAATCGAACCCAAACATTCTGCGTGGCAATGATGTATTCTACCACAGAGCCACGCCAGGTGTCAAAACTCCTTTGGAAAAAGACCCTGTGCAGGTGAAATGTTGGTGAAACGTCAATTGTGGTTGTAGTGCTGCCCATCTAATTTTATAAACATTTCATATGTACTCCAATCATACAGGCGTCACGTCGAGTTAGCGTCAATTGTACTTAAGCGCCATCCACTGAAGTTGGTCTACGTAGGACTATCCAGGCTTACCATTCTCGCAAGCACAAACGCTACATTTCAGCTTACCACTTTTGATGTTGTAATACCAATGTCGTTCTTGGCGTCGTTACGCAACTGTAAACAACTGGTTATATGAAACATATACGACTGTTCAACATACATCTGTGACGGTTCAACATACATCTGTCTGTGCGTATAAGATTTGTACGTATCTTAAGCGTCATTTCGTAATGTTTCCCTAAAAAAATACACCGCAGTCACCTTCCCTCCGCATGCTTCACATGACTCCCAAGGTACGTGGGATTTGCCGATTTTTTTTTAATTGATTCTAGATACTTTATATCACACGGGAGGTGGGGGGCACCATACAGCTGAAGCGTATTCTAGTATCGGACGAACTAGTGATTTGTAGAAAGTTAGCTTACATTCCATTGTTGCATTTTTTACGGTTCGCTTAAGGTAGCCAAGTTGTCGAAGGGGTTTTACAGAGACGGGGTTAATATGAGCATTCCATTTCAGATTATGTGAAAAATAACACCCAGATATTTGAAGTCACAAACTTGGGAGTGGTAAGAACTTCAGTGGCTTCATTTTGTTACCGGAAGTCATGGCAACTGTTTTAGTAAAATTAATTTTCATTTGCCACGTATCGCGCCATTCGCAGAACATTGAAAAAACCTTGTTTAATTCTTGTTCATCATTAACATTGGTTACAGTGCGGTATAGGACACAGTCATCGGCATATAGGCGCAACTTGACGGTGGTGTTATTGATAACATTTACTACATCATTAATGTAAATTACAAATGACAGAGGCCCAAGCCCTGAACCTTGAGGCACTCCAGATGTGACTGTTATCGATGAAGACTGCGCACGATTAAAAGTTACTAACTGAAATCTTAAGTGTAAATAGTCAGTGATCCAGTCAAGTAATTTAGGCCCATTTAATATTGCTCTCGGTTCACACAAGCTTTCAATGGCAGACCATGTCAAAGGTTTTCGAATAATCAATCAAAATGGCGTACGGTTGATCGTGGCTATTGAGTGCAGAAGCTACGTCGTGTGTAAACTGAATGAGTTGCATGACAGTGGAAAAACCAGACCGAAGGCCATGCTAGTTTTGCGAAAGATGATTGTGACATGTTAAATACTGAACAATGTGCTTATGAATAATGTGTTCAAGAAGCATACAGCAAGTGGAAATAAGAGACATTGGTCTATAATTTGCTATAAGTTGTTTATCACCAGATTTAAATAAGGAACGACATTGGCAATTTTCCAAGCTTTGGGAACAGTTGACGTGTCAAGAGATTTATTGGAGATCACCGTAACATCATGGACATTCCATTCTGAGTATCTCTTCAAGAACATGTTAGGTGTGGCATCAGGCCCCGCGCTCTTAGCCGTACCAATTTTTAACAACAGGTTATGAACCCCACAGGTTATTTTGAGATCGAGTAACGCATGTGCAGCGCTGTGAATGAAAGGAGGACAAGAACCATCATTTCGGCTGAAAACAGAGTGAAAGTAGCTCTTAAAGCCTTCAGAAGTGTCGACAGGATCAGTGCAAGTTCTATCGTTGATAATGAATGCTGCAGAGTCATGAGAAGAGCGAAGTATTGATTTCCAAAATTTCGATGGGTTATCCTTCAGGAACGTTGTTAACGTCGTGTTGTAACAAAAGTTTTTAGCTTCTGATATTTCTGCCTTTAGCTCAGACTTGAACGAAAAAAAGGAATGGATCGAGGTGGTTTCGCTTGCGCATGCGCATATGCGTCGTATGAGGTGGATTATGTCACGTCTGTACCAATGATGATTCGAGTAATGTTTTACACATTTTGGGGGGGACGAACCGCATCACACAGATGCGAACCAAATTATCGAACTGTTCTAACAATGCATCAGCACTCCATGATTCGCTGCTTGCCACGAAACCTCCAAAAGAGGACTCTAGCAATTCAACAATCGCAAGATTGTTAGCATGCGTTAAATCGGTAACGGCGCTGAATCTCGGGTTACCAGGTTCACGAATCACGTTAAATTGCACCAAGACACCCTCGTGATCAGATAAACCGTTAACTATGTCACACTCAAAACCATACTTCAATGGTTCTTCGTTAATAAGCACAAGGTGAAGAAGAGAGTTAATTCTGGTTGGACGTTCAACCAGTTGTGTTTAGTCAAAAGAAACAGCCATATTAATCAGGGAGTCACATACTGCCTTTTCACGACCTGTCGAATTTAACGAGTCTGAATCAATACGAGGAGCATTGAACTCGCCTGTCATGATCATTTATATATAATTAATTCCGTTCTGGGCTATGTATTCTTTAATATGGTAATATACATCTTCAGACCCAGGTGAACGATAAGCAGCACCTATAACTGTCACAAAACCAGAAAGTTTTATCCAGCACCAAACAGGCTCAGTATTCGGAAGCTTTGGTAGCACAAAAAACTTCAATGTTTTTCCTAATAAAAAAAATTGGCAGCCGATCCACGAAGTGAATGCTGATGATGGAGCGAAGCTCCATTGACGAAATGAAAAACGATATAAAGAATGTTTATGAAATCCATCTGTCCGTCCGTACGTCCGGACGGACGGACGGATGCACGAACGGATGGACGGACAGATGCACGAACAGACAGATGCACGGACAGAGTACGGTCCATTTTAAACCTATATGCGCGCTATGAGCGCTCTATGTACGGTATACGTAACACCTGTGTTTCGGTACGACGCGGAGCCACGATGACGGCGACAACGGACATGGTGCGAGCCTAAGGAGCTTCACTCCTAACAGTGACACCACCACCTTTGCCAAATTTCCTGTCATTTCTTATGACCAAATAAGCTAGAGGCAGCCATTCGGAGTCCGATATTGAGTTGCTTAGCCATATTTCCGTAACGCAAATAACGGAGGGGTGGTGACGCTCTACAAGGCAATTGAAATTACAATCTTGCTGAGCAAACTACGACCATTTATGTCCAAAAAGCTTCCGTTCACTACTGAGTCACTCTGTGTCCCTAGAAACGGTGGCACGAGGAACCTGAACAATTGTTTTGCGAACGCTGTCGACTATCAAGGAATCGTACTGGAATTTATATTTAAATGCTTGTTTGCGGATATTAACCGAATGATCCCACAGGTTTTTGCGGATTAGCCGTACATGCACAAAAAAATCTTCATTATTGTATATGTTGGTTCCTTTCAGCTTTCTGGCATGTTTAAGAATTTCAAGCTTAGTTAGGAAGTCCAGCAACTTAGCGACTACAGGGCGCTTCTTTCCAGCGTTCAATGCCATCGCATTGGATTCCAATCTTGGAAGACGGCAACTTCGTCACAGAAACCAACAAAGTTTCGGGAGTTTCATCCATTGGTTCATTCAAGCCATAAATGATCAAGTTATTCCTGCAGAATCGATTTTCAAGGTCATTATTTCTGCGATAAAGTTTGTCGAATGTATATTTGAGGTTTGCAACAGTTACCTCTAGTTCATGAACGCGCTGAAGGGCATCATTTACAGTCGAAGCCAAAATTTCTATATTTTCTAAACACTGGTCAAAAAGAAGTCATTCTTGAACTGAGCGTAGAGAGCTCTTCACCGATTCGCGTCTGCCCGGTTATCAGTTCTGCAAGCATACTTTCTACCTTTCTATCAGGGCGGGGGTTTAACTCGACATCGCCACAGAGTATAGCAACAAGATTCGCAGTGAATGTAGGAGACACGAAATATACTTACCCTTGAGCGATAACTTTATTGGTCCGTGCTCGCAAGCATTCTACATAGGCTGGTCGCCATTTGCAAGGAGTACTTCAGGGGTCAGTGATATAAAATTAAGGCGAAAGCCTTAGATGCGTCATCAAACGCGAAAACTGCACTATTGATGCAAAAAGATCATCATCACGTGATGACGTCAGCATATGACGTCATCGCGACGTCACAGAACGCGTTGATTCATGACGTCATCATGAGGGCAGTAGTAAGGAGAGCGGAGCTACTTGGTTTGAGCGCATTGCGGAATAGCGCTAAAACACACAGGGACACAGGCAGGTGAGACGATACAGCTAGACGCCGTGTCGTCTCACTTGCCTGTGTCCCTCTGTGTTTTAGCGCTATTGCGCAATGCAATGTCATCATTACGTCACATCACGTGACGTTACATGATGACGTCATCGGATGACGTCGTAGCTTGGTCAGGGGTCAGCACATCACGGAGGCAGTGCAAAAGCACGTTAGACGAAGAAAGTTTTCGGAGGGTGGCGGGGGAGAATCAATGCATCGAATGACATGTCTTTCATCGATGTCCATGTCAATGCATCGATGTCAAAGACATCGATCAATGCATCGGATGTCTTTCGCCTTTGAATCATCTTGGGCGAATGCATAAGAGACCCGATGAGTTCTTTTTTATTCCTTTTTGAGCTCAAGGCGATTGACTTAGGAGCAGAGGGCTCTAGGCACACAGCGCCTCGCGCTGTTTCTGTAGAAGCCATCGGCGCAGAAGCAACCCGTGACGCAGTCGTAGGTGCACTTGGTCGGTGGTCTCGGGTCTGCGCAGTTCAGCTCGGCGCACGTGCTGCTTTGGCATTGCTTCAACGTCTCGCCCGGGCCGCACCGCTTGTTCGGGGGAAATGCTTGAGGCGACCCTGCAAAGTGGTAATAAATGGAGGGTGTTATCTTGCTCGTTGAAAAAAAATGGGGCCGGCGGGTTCAACACGACCTTTCCTTTACTTTAATTTTCTTCATGCGGTGAATGGAGATTCAATTTTATTCTATTCTATACTTTAATTAACTTTCATTTAACAACGAAAGAAAAAAAGAAGTCACAAATAGCTATTGCAGCAAAAAGTTTGACTATAGGTGACTACCCCATTAGAACAGCCGCCGTGGTGGTCTAGTGGTTATGGCGCTCGACCCGAAGGTCGCAGGTTCGAATCCAAACCACGGCGGCCGCATTTCTACGTAATCGAAATGCTAGATGCCCGTGTGCTTAGGTTTAGGTGCACGTTAAAGAACACCAGATGCTCGAAATCTCCAAATCCCTTCACTACGGCGTCCCTCATATTTCTATCGTGGTTTTGGGACGTAAAGCTCAAACAATTACTGCGCCCCTTCAGGGCGACAGCAACGAACAGTTCGTAGGACGTATATCAATAAAAAAAAAAACATTGAAGCTTTGAAACCCTCAGTTATACTATCAGGCCTCAGCGCTCTAAGTAATTCCATGAAC
>JALIZH010015323.1:0-31461 GCA_030522465.1 Rhipicephalus appendiculatus | reverse complement strand
CTTGTAGAGCGTTTTTTGCGCGGCATCCTCCAATTGCGCGCTGCCCCCCGGGGCCAGGTTGTTAACCCACTACAAACGGCTCAGTCGCGTAACGCTCAAGCCACTGAGCCACCCCAGGGGGTACGTACTTAGTAGCTTTTGGCACCTTATATGTTTGAAAGCATAGACGTTGCACACTGAGAAGGGATTTATCGTGGAGTGAAGCTGGGTGTAATGATCTCCGGGATGCTGTTGTTGATAATAATAATAATAATAGTAGTAATGATGATGATAGACGATCGTCAGCCTATTAAGGTGCACTGCGTGGGTCGGAGACACTCACCAATAAAAAAATCTCTGAATTTCGCTGTTTCGGGCAATCTCATTCCGGTTTATTTGTTTACCTAGACACAACGCAGCAATATTGGGCTATCGCAGGATGGGTAATACATTGGATACAGCATCTAAAAAGTTATCGATATGAATTCAACACGGCGCCATGTTAGTCGTGGTGGTTGCATAACTAAAGATACAACAGGAAATTATAAACACAGCGCCAATCACGTTATCTCATTGAGGGATTGCTTTAAAGGCGACATTTTGAATGGTAGGACTCCTATACCCGCGTTTAATGCCTGCCCGCAAGCTTCGCGCTCCTGCTGTGTAGTTATCGGCTGCCCTCGCGTGGCTGTCGCTTCGTGCGTACGGGTAGAGCGAGCTGGGAATGAGTTAATTGCGAACAAAAGACGAAAGATTCGTAACGACTGAAGGATAGACGGGCGCAGTATTGTTGCTGAGGTAACGAACATCGTGGGTTCATGAGATAGGGAATAAAACTCCGGTAGTAGGAAAAATGATAGAGATCATCTGCTTGGCGTCCAAAAAAGCGTCCTGCCACGAGAATAAGCTGTGAGAGAAACAAACAACGGGAGGTACAACATATCTCTTTCTATAGAAATGACGGGGAGAGAAAGACGAAACAAGTAGACCTTAATCGAAACGGCAGACGATGTTCACCAGCGCTTTCCGTTTGGCGGCAGCCTAGCTATGACGCGTCTTGAGAATTGTAGACTTGAGCGAAATGCTCCGATGCCGTCCCGAATACGAGACTTACGATATTTGTCACAAACAGAGGCAACACGCCGGCATTTCGACTCCACTACTCTCTTCCATAGACCTGTGTCTAAAGGTCTGACCAAACGTACGCGTTGCAGAGCGTGGCGTGTAGACGCAGCTCCACGCCACCTCGCTATGAAGGGAAAAGCCGAGCAGCTACACGAAACTGCGCGCCCACTTTCACAGTAGAAAGAAGGCGCGTCGCCGAGTCTACAAGCCACGCGCTGACGCGCTGCAACGCGTACGTGTGGTCAGGCCTTAACACAAAACGCTGGCCTTACGCTGTCGCTTCGGTTTTCAAAGCGTGTAAATGGCTCAATTCTTTTCTCACCGTATTCGAAATCCCCTAGAGGGTATATTGAAAAAAAAAATAGTGCAAAAAAAAAAAAACAAAGGAAAGGCTAGTTCTGCCAAAAGTGAGAGCTGTGCGAGCTGCGGGGCAATTATTCGCCTGCTTTTCCCTGGTGATTATCTGCCCATTTCATCTAATTATGTGATTTGTTCTGCGATTTCCTACCTCCTGTTCCGTGTCCCCTCTGCTGTTTTCTGTTGCCAATGCGGCGCATCTAGCTACCTGAGCTGGCATTTAGTCTCCTCTTCGAGACACGAATTGCGCTTCCTGAAGTCGATGCTCTGGTCTTGCTGCTCGGTGTCGCCACTGCCGCTCAAGTGTAAGGTCCCGCTTCCGCTCGAGTCGTGCGTAGTGCACTGCCCCATCCCCCGGCGCACGCTCTGATTGGCGAGCTCCTTCGTGGCGCAGCTGCTGTTATACCCCCCACCCCCCACCCCCCCTCCTGGTCGCGTGACCTGGCTCTGCTGCTGCACGACGCCGGACGGGAAAATGTCGATCCACAACAGCTGCACTGTTTAAAAGGAACTGGGTTATGCACGGCTTTCACAGTCTCATGAGCAAATGATGATACAGAACAGGAAAAAAAAAAAAAGAGAGATCCCGTACCCCTATTTATACAATATATGTAGTTGTCGTTCTGTTTTCCCGACCCAACCTCTACCCTCAAACAGAAACTTAACAACACATATTAAATACACTACAATACATATTAAATACACTACAATACATAATAAATACACTACAATACATAATAAATACACTAAAACAACGGATCAACACTATATACAATATTTACAGCCCAGCAGTGGAGGCCTGCTGGGAAACTCTTGTAGAGCGTTTTTTGCGCGGCATCCTCCAATTGCGCGCTGCCCCCGGGGCCAGGTTGTTAACCCACTACAAACGGCTCAGTCGCGTAACGCTCAAGCCACTGAGCCACCCCAGGGGGGTACGTACTTAGTAGCTTTTGGCACCTTATATGTTTGAAAGCATAGACGTTGCACACTGAGAAGGGATTTATCGTGGAGTGAAGCTGGGTGTAATGATCTCCGGGATGCTGTTGTTGATAATAATAATAATAATAGTAGTAATGATGATGATAGACGATCGTCAGCCTATTAAGGTGCACTGCGTGGGTCGGAGACACTCACCAATAAAAAAATCTCTGAATTTCGCTGTTTCGGGCAATCTCATTCCGGTTTATTTGTTTACCTAGACACAACGCAGCAATATTGGGCTATCGCAGGATGGGTAATACATTGGATACAGCATCTAAAAAGTTATCGATATGAATTCAACACGGCGCCATGTTAGTCGTGGTGGTTGCATAACTAAAGATACAACAGGAAATTATAAACACAGCGCCAATCACGTTATCTCATTGAGGGATTGCTTTAAAGGCGACATTTTGAATGGTAGGACTCCTATACCCGCGTTTAATGCCTGCCCGCAAGCTTCGCGCTCCTGCTGTGTAGTTATCGGCTGCCCTCGCGTGGCTGTCGCTTCGTGCGTACGGGTAGAGCGAGCTGGGAATGAGTTAATTGCGAACAAAAGACGAAAGATTCGTAACGACTGAAGGATAGACGGGCGCAGTATTGTTGCTGAGGTAACGAACATCGTGGGTTCATGAGATAGGGAATAAAACTCCGGTAGTAGGAAAAATGATAGAGATCATCTGCTTGGCGTCCAAAAAAGCGTCCTGCCACGAGAATAAGCTGTGAGAGAAACAAACAACGGGAGGTACAACATATCTCTTTCTATAGAAATGACGGGGAGAGAAAGACGAAACAAGTAGACCTTAATCGAAACGGCAGACGATGTTCACCAGCGCTTTCCGTTTGGCGGCAGCCTAGCTATGACGCGTCTTGAGAATTGTAGACTTGAGCGAAATGCTCCGATGCCGTCCCGAATACGAGACTTACGATATTTGTCACAAACAGAGGCAACACGCCGGCATTTCGACTCCACTACTCTCTTCCATAGACCTGTGTCTAAAGGTCTGACCAAACGTACGCGTTGCAGAGCGTGGCGTGTAGACGCAGCTCCACGCCACCTCGCTATGAAGGGAAAAGCCGAGCAGCTACACGAAACTGCGCGCCCACTTTCACAGTAGAAAGAAGGCGCGTCGCCGAGTCTACAAGCCACGCGCTGACGCGCTGCAACGCGTACGTGTGGTCAGGCCTTAACACAAAACGCTGGCCTTACGCTGTCGCTTCGGTTTTCAAAGCGTGTAAATGGCTCAATTCTTTTCTCACCGTATTCGAAATCCCCTAGAGGGTATATTGAAAAAAAAAATAGTGCAAAAAAAAAAAACAAAGGAAAGGCTAGTTCTGCCAAAAGTGAGAGCTGTGCGAGCTGCGGGGCAATTATTCGCCTGCTTTTCCCTGGTGATTATCTGCCCATTTCATCTAATTATGTGATTTGTTCTGCGATTTCCTACCTCCTGTTCCGTGTCCCCTCTGCTGTTTTCTGTTGCCAATGCGGCGCATCTAGCTACCTGAGCTGGCATTTAGTCTCCTCTTCGAGACACGAATTGCGCTTCCTGAAGTCGATGCTCTGGTCTTGCTGCTCGGTGTCGCCACTGCCGCTCAAGTGTAAGGTCCCGCTTCCGCTCGAGTCGTGCGTAGTGCACTGCCCCATCCCCCGGCGCACGCTCTGATTGGCGAGCTCCTTCGTGGCGCAGCTGCTGTTATACCCCCACCCCCACCCCCCCTCCTGGTCGCGTGACCTGGCTCTGCTGCTGCACGACGCCGGACGGGAAAATGTCGATCCACAACAGCTGCACTGTTTAAAAGGAACTGGGTTATGCACGGCTTTCACAGTCTCATGAGCAAATGATGATACAGAACAGGAAAAAAAAAAAGAGAGATCCCGTACCCCTATTTATACAATATATGTAGTTGTCGTTCTGTTTTCCCGACCCAACCTCTACCCTCAAACAGAAACTTAACAACACATATTAAATACACTACAATACATATTAAATACACTACAATACATAATAAATACACTACAATACATAATAAATACACTAAAACAACGGATCAACACTATATACAATATTTACAGCCCAGCAGTGGAGGCCTGCTGGGAAACTCTTGTAGAGCGTTTTTTGCGCGGCATCCTCCAATTGCGCGCTGCCCCCGGGGCCAGGTTGTTAACCCACTACAAACGGCTCAGTCGCGTAACGCTCAAGCCACTGAGCCACCCCAGGGGGTACGTACTTAGTAGCTTTTGGCACCTTATATGTTTGAAAGCATAGACGTTGCACACTGAGAAGGGATTTATCGTGGAGTGAAGCTGGGTGTAATGATCTCCGGGATGCTGTTGTTGATAATAATAATAATAATAGTAGTAATGATGATGATAGACGATCGTCAGCCTATTAAGGTGCACTGCGTGGGTCGGAGACACTCACCAATAAAAAATCTCTGAATTTCGCTGTTTCGGGCAATCTCATTCCGGTTTATTTGTTTACCTAGACACAACGCAGCAATATTGGGCTATCGCAGGATGGGTAATACATTGGATACAGCATCTAAAAAGTTATCGATATGAATTCAACACGGCGCCATGTTAGTCGTGGTGGTTGCATAACTAAAGATACAACAGGAAATTATAAACACAGCGCCAATCACGTTATCTCATTGAGGGATTGCTTTAAAGGCGACATTTTGAATGGTAGGACTCCTATACCCGCGTTTAATGCCTGCCCGCAAGCTTCGCGCTCCTGCTGTGTAGTTATCGGCTGCCCTCGCGTGGCTGTCGCTTCGTGCGTACGGGTAGAGCGAGCTGGGAATGAGTTAATTGCGAACAAAAGACGAAAGATTCGTAACGACTGAAGGATAGACGGGCGCAGTATTGTTGCTGAGGTAACGAACATCGTGGGTTCATGAGATAGGGAATAAAACTCCGGTAGTAGGAAAAATGATAGAGATCATCTGCTTGGCGTCCAAAAAAGCGTCCTGCCACGAGAATAAGCTGTGAGAGAAACAAACAACGGGAGGTACAACATATCTCTTTCTATAGAAATGACGGGGAGAGAAAGACGAAACAAGTAGACCTTAATCGAAACGGCAGACGATGTTCACCAGCGCTTTCCGTTTGGCGGCAGCCTAGCTATGACGCGTCTTGAGAATTGTAGACTTGAGCGAAATGCTCCGATGCCGTCCCGAATACGAGACTTACGATATTTGTCACAAACAGAGGCAACACGCCGGCATTTCGACTCCACTACTCTCTTCCATAGACCTGTGTCTAAAGGTCTGACCAAACGTACGCGTTGCAGAGCGTGGCGTGTAGACGCAGCTCCACGCCACCTCGCTATGAAGGGAAAAGCCGAGCAGCTACACGAAACTGCGCGCCCACTTTCACAGTAGAAAGAAGGCGCGTCGCCGAGTCTACAAGCCACGCGCTGACGCGCTGCAACGCGTACGTGTGGTCAGGCCTTAACACAAAACGCTGGCCTTACGCTGTCGCTTCGGTTTTCAAAGCGTGTAAATGGCTCAATTCTTTTCTCACCGTATTCGAAATCCCCTAGAGGGTATATTGAAAAAAAAAATAGTGCAAAAAAAAAAAAACAAAGGAAAGGCTAGTTCTGCCAAAAGTGAGAGCTGTGCGAGCTGCGGGGCAATTATTCGCCTGCTTTTCCCTGGTGATTATCTGCCCATTTCATCTAATTATGTGATTTGTTCTGCGATTTCCTACCTCCTGTTCCGTGTCCCCTCTGCTGTTTTCTGTTGCCAATGCGGCGCATCTAGCTACCTGAGCTGGCATTTAGTCTCCTCTTCGAGACACGAATTGCGCTTCCTGAAGTCGATGCTCTGGTCTTGCTGCTCGGTGTCGCCACTGCCGCTCAAGTGTAAGGTCCCGCTTCCGCTCGAGTCGTGCGTAGTGCACTGCCCCATCCCCCGGCGCACGCTCTGATTGGCGAGCTCCTTCGTGGCGCAGCTGCTGTTATACCCCCACCCCCCACCCCCCTCCTGGTCGCGTGACCTGGCTCTGCTGCTGCACGACGCCGGACGGGAAAATGTCGATCCACAACAGCTGCACTGTTTAAAAGGAACTGGGTTATGCACGGCTTTCACAGTCTCATGAGCAAATGATGATACAGAACAGGAAAAAAAAAAAAGAGAGATCCCGTACCCCTATTTATACAATATATGTAGTTGTCGTTCTGTTTTCCCGACCCAACCTCTACCCTCAAACAGAAACTTAACAACACATATTAAATACACTACAATACATATTAAATACACTACAATACATAATAAATACACTACAATACATAATAAATACACTAAAACAACGGATCAACACTATATACAATATTTACAGCCCAGCAGTGGAGGCCTGCTGGGAAACTCTTGTAGAGCGTTTTTTGCGCGGCATCCTCCAATTGCGCGCTGCCCCCCGGGGCCAGGTTGTTAACCCACTACAAACGGCTCAGTCGCGTAACGCTCAAGCCACTGAGCCACCCCAGGGGGTACGTACTTAGTAGCTTTTGGCACCTTATATGTTTGAAAGCATAGACGTTGCACACTGAGAAGGGATTTATCGTGGAGTGAAGCTGGGTGTAATGATCTCCGGGATGCTGTTGTTGATAATAATAATAATAATAGTAGTAATGATGATGATAGACGATCGTCAGCCTATTAAGGTGCACTGCGTGGGTCGGAGACACTCACCAATAAAAAAATCTCTGAATTTCGCTGTTTCGGGCAATCTCATTCCGGTTTATTTGTTTACCTAGACACAACGCAGCAATATTGGGCTATCGCAGGATGGGTAATACATTGGATACAGCATCTAAAAAGTTATCGATATGAATTCAACACGGCGCCATGTTAGTCGTGGTGGTTGCATAACTAAAGATACAACAGGAAATTATAAACACAGCGCCAATCACGTTATCTCATTGAGGGATTGCTTTAAAGGCGACATTTTGAATGGTAGGACTCCTATACCCGCGTTTAATGCCTGCCCGCAAGCTTCGCGCTCCTGCTGTGTAGTTATCGGCTGCCCTCGCGTGGCTGTCGCTTCGTGCGTACGGGTAGAGCGAGCTGGGAATGAGTTAATTGCGAACAAAAGACGAAAGATTCGTAACGACTGAAGGATAGACGGGCGCAGTATTGTTGCTGAGGTAACGAACATCGTGGGTTCATGAGATAGGGAATAAAACTCCGGTAGTAGGAAAAATGATAGAGATCATCTGCTTGGCGTCCAAAAAAGCGTCCTGCCACGAGAATAAGCTGTGAGAGAAACAAACAACGGGAGGTACAACATATCTCTTTCTATAGAAATGACGGGGAGAGAAAGACGAAACAAGTAGACCTTAATCGAAACGGCAGACGATGTTCACCAGCGCTTTCCGTTTGGCGGCAGCCTAGCTATGACGCGTCTTGAGAATTGTAGACTTGAGCGAAATGCTCCGATGCCGTCCCGAATACGAGACTTACGATATTTGTCACAAACAGAGGCAACACGCCGGCATTTCGACTCCACTACTCTCTTCCATAGACCTGTGTCTAAAGGTCTGACCAAACGTACGCGTTGCAGAGCGTGGCGTGTAGACGCAGCTCCACGCCACCTCGCTATGAAGGGAAAAGCCGAGCAGCTACACGAAACTGCGCGCCCACTTTCACAGTAGAAAGAAGGCGCGTCGCCGAGTCTACAAGCCACGCGCTGACGCGCTGCAACGCGTACGTGTGGTCAGGCCTTAACACAAAACGCTGGCCTTACGCTGTCGCTTCGGTTTTCAAAGCGTGTAAATGGCTCAATTCTTTTCTCACCGTATTCGAAATCCCCTAGAGGGTATATTGAAAAAAAAAATAGTGCAAAAAAAAAAAAACAAAGGAAAGGCTAGTTCTGCCAAAAGTGAGAGCTGTGCGAGCTGCGGGGCAATTATTCGCCTGCTTTTCCCTGGTGATTATCTGCCCATTTCATCTAATTATGTGATTTGTTCTGCGATTTCCTACCTCCTGTTCCGTGTCCCCTCTGCTGTTTTCTGTTGCCAATGCGGCGCATCTAGCTACCTGAGCTGGCATTTAGTCTCCTCTTCGAGACACGAATTGCGCTTCCTGAAGTCGATGCTCTGGTCTTGCTGCTCGGTGTCGCCACTGCCGCTCAAGTGTAAGGTCCCGCTTCCGCTCGAGTCGTGCGTAGTGCACTGCCCCATCCCCCGGCGCACGCTCTGATTGGCGAGCTCCTTCGTGGCGCAGCTGCTGTTATACCCCCCACCCCCACCCCCCTCCTGGTCGCGTGACCTGGCTCTGCTGCTGCACGACGCCGGACGGGAAAATGTCGATCCACAACAGCTGCACTGTTTAAAAGGAACTGGGTTATGCACGGCTTTCACAGTCTCATGAGCAAATGATGATACAGAACAGGAAAAAAAAAAAAGAGAGATCCCGTACCCCTATTTATACAATATATGTAGTTGTCGTTCTGTTTTCCCGACCCAACCTCTACCCTCAAACAGAAACTTAACAACACATATTAAATACACTACAATACATATTAAATACACTACAATACATAATAAATACACTACAATACATAATAAATACACTAAAACAACGGATCAACACTATATACAATATTTACAGCCCAGCAGTGGAGGCCTGCTGGGAAACTCTTGTAGAGCGTTTTTTGCGCGGCATCCTCCAATTGCGCGCTGCCCCCGGGGCCAGGTTGTTAACCCACTACAAACGGCTCAGTCGCGTAACGCTCAAGCCACTGAGCCACCCCAGGGGGGTACGTACTTAGTAGCTTTTGGCACCTTATATGTTTGAAAGCATAGACGTTGCACACTGAGAAGGGATTTATCGTGGAGTGAAGCTGGGTGTAATGATCTCCGGGATGCTGTTGTTGATAATAATAATAATAATAGTAGTAATGATGATGATAGACGATCGTCAGCCTATTAAGGTGCACTGCGTGGGTCGGAGACACTCACCAATAAAAAAATCTCTGAATTTCGCTGTTTCGGGCAATCTCATTCCGGTTTATTTGTTTACCTAGACACAACGCAGCAATATTGGGCTATCGCAGGATGGGTAATACATTGGATACAGCATCTAAAAAGTTATCGATATGAATTCAACACGGCGCCATGTTAGTCGTGGTGGTTGCATAACTAAAGATACAACAGGAAATTATAAACACAGCGCCAATCACGTTATCTCATTGAGGGATTGCTTTAAAGGCGACATTTTGAATGGTAGGACTCCTATACCCGCGTTTAATGCCTGCCCGCAAGCTTCGCGCTCCTGCTGTGTAGTTATCGGCTGCCCTCGCGTGGCTGTCGCTTCGTGCGTACGGGTAGAGCGAGCTGGGAATGAGTTAATTGCGAACAAAAGACGAAAGATTCGTAACGACTGAAGGATAGACGGGCGCAGTATTGTTGCTGAGGTAACGAACATCGTGGGTTCATGAGATAGGGAATAAAACTCCGGTAGTAGGAAAAATGATAGAGATCATCTGCTTGGCGTCCAAAAAAGCGTCCTGCCACGAGAATAAGCTGTGAGAGAAACAAACAACGGGAGGTACAACATATCTCTTTCTATAGAAATGACGGGGAGAGAAAGACGAAACAAGTAGACCTTAATCGAAACGGCAGACGATGTTCACCAGCGCTTTCCGTTTGGCGGCAGCCTAGCTATGACGCGTCTTGAGAATTGTAGACTTGAGCGAAATGCTCCGATGCCGTCCCGAATACGAGACTTACGATATTTGTCACAAACAGAGGCAACACGCCGGCATTTCGACTCCACTACTCTCTTCCATAGACCTGTGTCTAAAGGTCTGACCAAACGTACGCGTTGCAGAGCGTGGCGTGTAGACGCAGCTCCACGCCACCTCGCTATGAAGGGAAAAGCCGAGCAGCTACACGAAACTGCGCGCCCACTTTCACAGTAGAAAGAAGGCGCGTCGCCGAGTCTACAAGCCACGCGCTGACGCGCTGCAACGCGTACGTGTGGTCAGGCCTTAACACAAAACGCTGGCCTTACGCTGTCGCTTCGGTTTTCAAAGCGTGTAAATGGCTCAATTCTTTTCTCACCGTATTCGAAATCCCCTAGAGGGTATATTGAAAAAAAAAATAGTGCAAAAAAAAAAAAACAAAGGAAAGGCTAGTTCTGCCAAAAGTGAGAGCTGTGCGAGCTGCGGGGCAATTATTCGCCTGCTTTTCCCTGGTGATTATCTGCCCATTTCATCTAATTATGTGATTTGTTCTGCGATTTCCTACCTCCTGTTCCGTGTCCCCTCTGCTGTTTTCTGTTGCCAATGCGGCGCATCTAGCTACCTGAGCTGGCATTTAGTCTCCTCTTCGAGACACGAATTGCGCTTCCTGAAGTCGATGCTCTGGTCTTGCTGCTCGGTGTCGCCACTGCCGCTCAAGTGTAAGGTCCCGCTTCCGCTCGAGTCGTGCGTAGTGCACTGCCCCATCCCCCCGGCGCACGCTCTGATTGGCGAGCTCCTTCGTGGCGCAGCTGCTGTTATACCCCCACCCCCACCCCCCTCCTGGTCGCGTGACCTGGCTCTGCTGCTGCACGACGCCGGACGGGAAAATGTCGATCCACAACAGCTGCACTGTTTAAAAGGAACTGGGTTATGCACGGCTTTCACAGTCTCATGAGCAAATGATGATACAGAACAGGAAAAAAAAAAAAGAGAGATCCCGTACCCCTATTTATACAATATATGTAGTTGTCGTTCTGTTTTCCCGACCCAACCTCTACCCTCAAACAGAAACTTAACAACACATATTAAATACACTACAATACATATTAAATACACTACAATACATAATAAATACACTACAATACATAATAAATACACTAAAACAACGGATCAACACTATATACAATATTTACAGCCCAGCAGTGGAGGCCTGCTGGGAAACTCTTGTAGAGCGTTTTTTGCGCGGCATCCTCCAATTGCGCGCTGCCCCCGGGGCCAGGTTGTTAACCCACTACAAACGGCTCAGTCGCGTAACGCTCAAGCCACTGAGCCACCCCAGGGGGTACGTACTTAGTAGCTTTTGGCACCTTATATGTTTGAAAGCATAGACGTTGCACACTGAGAAGGGATTTATCGTGGAGTGAAGCTGGGTGTAATGATCTCCGGGATGCTGTTGTTGATAATAATAATAATAATAGTAGTAATGATGATGATAGACGATCGTCAGCCTATTAAGGTGCACTGCGTGGGTCGGAGACACTCACCAATAAAAAAATCTCTGAATTTCGCTGTTTCGGGCAATCTCATTCCGGTTTATTTGTTTACCTAGACACAACGCAGCAATATTGGGCTATCGCAGGATGGGTAATACATTGGATACAGCATCTAAAAAGTTATCGATATGAATTCAACACGGCGCCATGTTAGTCGTGGTGGTTGCATAACTAAAGATACAACAGGAAATTATAAACACAGCGCCAATCACGTTATCTCATTGAGGGATTGCTTTAAAGGCGACATTTTGAATGGTAGGACTCCTATACCCGCGTTTAATGCCTGCCCGCAAGCTTCGCGCTCCTGCTGTGTAGTTATCGGCTGCCCTCGCGTGGCTGTCGCTTCGTGCGTACGGGTAGAGCGAGCTGGGAATGAGTTAATTGCGAACAAAAGACGAAAGATTCGTAACGACTGAAGGATAGACGGGCGCAGTATTGTTGCTGAGGTAACGAACATCGTGGGTTCATGAGATAGGGAATAAAACTCCGGTAGTAGGAAAAATGATAGAGATCATCTGCTTGGCGTCCAAAAAAGCGTCCTGCCACGAGAATAAGCTGTGAGAGAAACAAACAACGGGAGGTACAACATATCTCTTTCTATAGAAATGACGGGGAGAGAAAGACGAAACAAGTAGACCTTAATCGAAACGGCAGACGATGTTCACCAGCGCTTTCCGTTTGGCGGCAGCCTAGCTATGACGCGTCTTGAGAATTGTAGACTTGAGCGAAATGCTCCGATGCCGTCCCGAATACGAGACTTACGATATTTGTCACAAACAGAGGCAACACGCCGGCATTTCGACTCCACTACTCTCTTCCATAGACCTGTGTCTAAAGGTCTGACCAAACGTACGCGTTGCAGAGCGTGGCGTGTAGACGCAGCTCCACGCCACCTCGCTATGAAGGGAAAAGCCGAGCAGCTACACGAAACTGCGCGCCCACTTTCACAGTAGAAAGAAGGCGCGTCGCCGAGTCTACAAGCCACGCGCTGACGCGCTGCAACGCGTACGTGTGGTCAGGCCTTAACACAAAACGCTGGCCTTACGCTGTCGCTTCGGTTTTCAAAGCGTGTAAATGGCTCAATTCTTTTCTCACCGTATTCGAAATCCCCTAGAGGGTATATTGAAAAAAAAAATAGTGCAAAAAAAAAAAACAAAGGAAAGGCTAGTTCTGCCAAAAGTGAGAGCTGTGCGAGCTGCGGGGCAATTATTCGCCTGCTTTTCCCTGGTGATTATCTGCCCATTTCATCTAATTATGTGATTTGTTCTGCGATTTCCTACCTCCTGTTCCGTGTCCCCTCTGCTGTTTTCTGTTGCCAATGCGGCGCATCTAGCTACCTGAGCTGGCATTTAGTCTCCTCTTCGAGACACGAATTGCGCTTCCTGAAGTCGATGCTCTGGTCTTGCTGCTCGGTGTCGCCACTGCCGCTCAAGTGTAAGGTCCCGCTTCCGCTCGAGTCGTGCGTAGTGCACTGCCCCATCCCCCGGCGCACGCTCTGATTGGCGAGCTCCTTCGTGGCGCAGCTGCTGTTATACCCCCCACCCCCACCCCCCTCCTGGTCGCGTGACCTGGCTCTGCTGCTGCACGACGCCGGACGGGAAAATGTCGATCCACAACAGCTGCACTGTTTAAAAGGAACTGGGTTATGCACGGCTTTCACAGTCTCATGAGCAAATGATGATACAGAACAGGAAAAAAAAAAAAGAGAGATCCCGTACCCCTATTTATACAATATATGTAGTTGTCGTTCTGTTTTCCCGACCCAACCTCTACCCTCAAACAGAAACTTAACAACACATATTAAATACACTACAATACATAATAAATACACTACAATACATAATAAATACACTAAAACAACGGATCAACACTATATACAATATTTACAGCCCAGCAGTGGAGGCCTGCTGGGAAACTCTTGTAGAGCGTTTTTTGCGCGGCATCCTCCAATTGCGCGCTGCCCCCGGGGCCAGGTTGTTAACCCACTACAAACGGCTCAGTCGCGTAACGCTCAAGCCACTGAGCCACCCCAGGGGGTACGTACTTAGTAGCTTTTGGCACCTTATATGTTTGAAAGCATAGACGTTGCACACTGAGAAGGGATTTATCGTGGAGTGAAGCTGGGTGTAATGATCTCCGGGATGCTGTTGTTGATAATAATAATAATAATAGTAGTAATGATGATGATAGACGATCGTCAGCCTATTAAGGTGCACTGCGTGGGTCGGAGACACTCACCAATAAAAAAATCTCTGAATTTCGCTGTTTCGGGCAATCTCATTCCGGTTTATTTGTTTACCTAGACACAACGCAGCAATATTGGGCTATCGCAGGATGGGTAATACATTGGATACAGCATCTAAAAAGTTATCGATATGAATTCAACACGGCGCCATGTTAGTCGTGGTGGTTGCATAACTAAAGATACAACAGGAAATTATAAACACAGCGCCAATCACGTTATCTCATTGAGGGATTGCTTTAAAGGCGACATTTTGAATGGTAGGACTCCTATACCCGCGTTTAATGCCTGCCCGCAAGCTTCGCGCTCCTGCTGTGTAGTTATCGGCTGCCCTCGCGTGGCTGTCGCTTCGTGCGTACGGGTAGAGCGAGCTGGGAATGAGTTAATTGCGAACAAAAGACGAAAGATTCGTAACGACTGAAGGATAGACGGGCGCAGTATTGTTGCTGAGGTAACGAACATCGTGGGTTCATGAGATAGGGAATAAAACTCCGGTAGTAGGAAAAATGATAGAGATCATCTGCTTGGCGTCCAAAAAAGCGTCCTGCCACGAGAATAAGCTGTGAGAGAAACAAACAACGGGAGGTACAACATATCTCTTTCTATAGAAATGACGGGGAGAGAAAGACGAAACAAGTAGACCTTAATCGAAACGGCAGACGATGTTCACCAGCGCTTTCCGTTTGGCGGCAGCCTAGCTATGACGCGTCTTGAGAATTGTAGACTTGAGCGAAATGCTCCGATGCCGTCCCGAATACGAGACTTACGATATTTGTCACAAACAGAGGCAACACGCCGGCATTTCGACTCCACTACTCTCTTCCATAGACCTGTGTCTAAAGGTCTGACCAAACGTACGCGTTGCAGAGCGTGGCGTGTAGACGCAGCTCCACGCCACCTCGCTATGAAGGGAAAAGCCGAGCAGCTACACGAAACTGCGCGCCCACTTTCACAGTAGAAAGAAGGCGCGTCGCCGAGTCTACAAGCCACGCGCTGACGCGCTGCAACGCGTACGTGTGGTCAGGCCTTAACACAAAACGCTGGCCTTACGCTGTCGCTTCGGTTTTCAAAGCGTGTAAATGGCTCAATTCTTTTCTCACCGTATTCGAAATCCCCTAGAGGGTATATTGAAAAAAAAAATAGTGCAAAAAAAAAAAAACAAAGGAAAGGCTAGTTCTGCCAAAAGTGAGAGCTGTGCGAGCTGCGGGGCAATTATTCGCCTGCTTTTCCCTGGTGATTATCTGCCCATTTCATCTAATTATGTGATTTGTTCTGCGATTTCCTACCTCCTGTTCCGTGTCCCCTCTGCTGTTTTCTGTTGCCAATGCGGCGCATCTAGCTACCTGAGCTGGCATTTAGTCTCCTCTTCGAGACACGAATTGCGCTTCCTGAAGTCGATGCTCTGGTCTTGCTGCTCGGTGTCGCCACTGCCGCTCAAGTGTAAGGTCCCGCTTCCGCTCGAGTCGTGCGTAGTGCACTGCCCCATCCCCCGGCGCACGCTCTGATTGGCGAGCTCCTTCGTGGCGCAGTGCTGTTATACCCCCACCCCCTTACCCCCCCTCCTGGTCGCGTGACCTGGCTCTGCTGCTGCACGACGCCGGACGGGAAAATGTCGATCCACAACAGCTGCACTGTTTAAAAGGAACTGGGTTATGCACGGCTTTCACAGTCTCATGAGCAAATGATGCTACAGAACAGGAAAAAAAAAAAAAAGAGAGATCCCGTACCCCTATTTATACAATATATGTAGTTGTCGTTCTGTTTTCCCGACCCAACCTCTACCCTCAAACAGAAACTTAACAACACATATTAAATACACTACAATACATAATAAATACACTAAAACAACGGATCAACACTATATACAATATTTACAGCCCAGCAGTGGAGGCCTGCTGGGAAACTCTTGTAGAGCGTTTTTTGCGCGGCATCCTCCAATTGCGCGCTGCCCCCGGGGCCAGGTTGTTAACCCACTACAAACGGCTCAGTCGCGTAACGCTCAAGCCACTGAGCCACCCCAGGGGGTACGTACTTAGTAGCTTTTGGCACCTT
This sequence comes from Rhipicephalus appendiculatus, assembly GCA_030522465.1. NCBI lineage: Eukaryota > Metazoa > Arthropoda > Arachnida > Ixodida > Ixodidae > Rhipicephalus > Rhipicephalus appendiculatus. The sequence goes on along the minus strand of JALIZH010015323.1, from coordinate 15,488 downwards.
ATATGTTTGAAAGCATAGACGTTGCACACTGAGAAGGGATTTATCGTGGAGTGAAGCTGGGTGTAATGATCTCCGGGATGCTGTTGTTGATAATAATAATAATAATAGTAGTAATGATGATGATAGACGATCGTCAGCCTATTAAGGTGCACTGCGTGGGTCGGAGACACTCACCAATAAAAAAATCTCTGAATTTCGCTGTTTCGGGCAATCTCATTCCGGTTTATTTGTTTACCTAGACACAACGCAGCAATATTGGGCTATCGCAGGATGGGTAATACATTGGATACAGCATCTAAAAAGTTATCGATATGAATTCAACACGGCGCCATGTTAGTCGTGGTGGTTGCATAACTAAAGATACAACAGGAAATTATAAACACAGCGCCAATCACGTTATCTCATTGAGGGATTGCTTTAAAGGCGACATTTTGAATGGTAGGACTCCTATACCCGCGTTTAATGCCTGCCCGCAAGCTTCGCGCTCCTGCTGTGTAGTTATCGGCTGCCCTCGCGTGGCTGTCGCTTCGTGCGTACGGGTAGAGCGAGCTGGGAATGAGTTAATTGCGAACAAAAGACGAAAAATGCGTATCTTCCACTGCTGAGGCAAGTCCGCATAGGTAGGCAAACTCACTTATCAGTCGACTCACTCGGACTCACTCAGACTCAGATCGAGGAGTGAGTCTTAGTCTGAGTGAGTCCGGGCGAGTAATATTTTGGTGAGTTTGAGTTCGAGTGAGTCCGGTTGAAGAAAATTTTCTTCAGTGTGAGTCTGATTGAGTTACACCTTCTTTTGCCGACCTATGGTCCTATCTACTTATCTTGAGCATTACTATCAGCCTTGCCAGGATTCACTGTTTTACCCACGTCTACTCACACATATTCCAAAGCAGTGTCGTTCAAAAATGATTTCAATATTTATTGATCAGAGGCACGAATTACGTAGGGGGGGTGCCTTGACCTCCCTTCCCGCCAACTCTTCCATGGAAGATCTAAATAAATATATCTTATCTTGTCATCCCTTTCAAGAAAAATGACCTTACTGGTTTATGACACTCATAACTCGTATCCAAGGTACACATCAAAAGGCGCCAAGAAGAGCTCCGATTACGTGAGATATTGGTGTTAAAGAGCATTGACACCATGGTCGAAAGATATAATTCTACGCTAACGGACTGATGAGTCGACTCACTCGGACTCACTCAGACTCAGATCGAGCCATGAGTCTGAGTCTGAGTGAGTCCGGGTGAGTTATTTTGTGGTGAGTTTGAGTCCGAGTGAGTGCGGTTGAAGAAAATTTTGGTGAGTGTGAGTCCGGCTTAGGAACATTTTGGTGAGTCTGAGTCCGAGTGAGCCCTGAGCGCAAAATATATTTCATGAGTTAGTCTGAGTGAGCTCCACAAGTTTGGCCGACCTATGCAAGTCCGTACTGGACAGCTGATCCGGTGCCTCCGAGAATCCCTTCGACTGCAGCATCATCGCAGTTCTCAGGACGGCAATCAGGTGGTTGCAGGATAGCTTTCCTGCCGGGCAGTCGCAGCTTCCGTCGATGATTCGTGTCGCATCTAGCGCAATCATCACGTTATACGGTGGCGCGTTCTTTTTTTTACTGCGGTGATAGGGTGCACTGTAAACCACCTTGCACCCTTAAGGGCGTTTCGACCACTCTTTTGCCAAACAAAAATTTGCTTCAACTTTTTTGATCACTGGCTTTACTCAACAGAATATCTTTCTTTGAGTATATCTTTCTGTTATATCTTTCTGTTGAGTAAAGCCAGTCATCAAAAAAGTCGAAGATGAACTCCCCTGGCTTTTGGAACATTTTTTCACAAATATTTGCAGAAATAGGGTGTAAGGGTGTTTTGCTCACCGAAACCGCCCTTGCAAGGGTGTAACGGTGTAAGTTGTACCTCAAGCACCCTTTAGGAGCTAAGGGTGTTCCGCGTCCTTGACACACCCAGGCCTTTTTTCGGGAGCCTTAAAGCGCGCACTTTGGATGCTGCGAGCGCATGTCGTATAAGGAGCAGAGGGGCAGCCAAGGTGGAGGGCTGGGTTTCACCAATCACCCGAATTTTTTTTTTATTTTGCTTGCGTATACATACGTGCACACACACAAAGGCATGCACTGACATACGTAAATTAGGTTGAACCCTCACCCTGCCTTGAAAGATATAGCTGAAATAATTTTTGAAATCGGTTGGTTACTCACTGAATCGGACGAGATTTAACGTTTGTGACGCATTCAGAAGGCTAAGTTCACTCCCAATTAGACCTGTGCGCCGGACCCAAAGTCGCCAGCGGCGGCGCGCCGGTGTTTCCACCTCCGGCGGCGGCGCGTCAACGGCGCGGGGTTCATCGGATCGGCGGCGGCGCGGCGCGCGGTTGGGGGGGGGGGGGGGGGGGGTAGATTCATGATTTAAGAGTTTGTGGTGATAGAAGTTTGTCTCTTGAATATTGAAAAAAAAAACTGTTTCCCCGAAAGGGCGAAGCAGTAAATGCGACAGCAACATGTCGTAATGTTATAACAAACTAAGGCTAGCAGCTAGACCTGTGCGCCGGTCCTAAAATCGCCGGCGGCGGCGCGCCGGTGTTTGCACCTCCGGCGGCGGCGCTTCCACGGCGCGGGGTTCATCGGATCGGCGGCGGCGCGGCGCGGGGGGGGGGGGGGGGGGATCAAGAGTTGTAGAAGAGTCTGGTGTTGGGCCTGTTGGTACATAGCTTGGAAACGAGGAACCCAGCCTTCAAAAAACACGCACACAAGAAGAGAAGTAGACAACCACACACGCTGGGGACTGACAACAGTTTAATGGAAAAACATCTACTCGAAAAGGAAACCCAAAAAACGCGCATGCGCCCTACATGATATCTTGAGTGGGAGGGGGAGAAGCGGTGAGCATGTGACAATTGATGAGACACAAGCAAGACGCTGATGCGATTTAAAAAACCTATCAGATAAGAGCGTAGCATGTGGGACCTTCTAATTACATTTGTCTAAAAACATCACCTCTTTTCGTGATAGCGAAAGGGAAGGTGTGCTTACACATCGAGCCGGTCCGTGTTTTTGCATTTGATATGCCTCAATGATTTCCCTCTGACATTTCGTGGATCCTTTACCAATAATTCTAGTATCGTTAAAATGGCTGAACACCCGCACGCTCTGCAATGCGCAGGCAAATTCGCGCCTCCTGCTGAAGTGACTGAAGTCTCATGTTCCTTCAGGCGCGTGTTCACACAGCGCCCCGTCTGCCCTAAGTACAACATTTCAGCTACCGCCTTTAGGACGGTGTCTGGAAAGCCAGCCGCCTTTAGACGCGTCACTTGCTCATTGAAGCTTTGGTCCATGGAATGTTGCCACCATTCCATGGACCAAAGCTTCAATGAGCAAGTGGCGCGTCAAAAGGCGGCTGGCTTTCCAGACACCGTCCTAAAGGCGGTAGCTGAAACTAAAATGAAGAAGTTAAAGACAGAAATAAGTGGCATGCCACGCACCGGGCAAAATGAGCACTATAGGCGAGTGGAAGTGCTTCCGTACATCCATAAGGTTTCACACAGTGTCAAGAAAGTTGCTTCGAGGCATGGTGTACGAGTAGTGTTCTCGGCGCCATGCAAGTTGTCACGCCTTTGTGCCAACATTGAACAAAGAAAATCAAAGGACACTTGTACAACTCGACACTCCTCAAAATTCGTTGACTGCGTCACAAATGTAGTATATTGCATACCACTTTCATGTGGTAGGTTGTACATAGGGCAGACGGGGCGCTGTGTGAACACGCGCCTGAAGGAACATGAGACTTCAGTCACTTCAGCAGGAGGCGCGAATTTGCCTGCGCATTGCAGAGCGTGCGGGTGTTCAGCCATTTGCAACGATACTAGAATTATTGGTAAAGGATCCACGAAATGTCAGAGGGAAATCATTGAGGCATATCAAATGCAAAAACACGGACCGGCTCGATGTGTAAGCACACCTTCCCTTTCGCTATCACGAAAAGAGGTGATGTTTTTAGACAAATGTAATTAGAAGGTCCCACACGCTACGCTCTTATCTGATAGGTTTTTTTAAATCGCATCAGCGTCTTGCTTGTGTCTCATCAATTGTCACATGCTCACCGCTTCTCCCCCCTCCCACTCAAGATATCATGTAGGGCGCATGCGCGTTTTTTGGGTTTCCTTTTCGAGTAGATGTTTTTCCACTAAACTGTTGTCAGTCCCCAGCGTGTGTGGTTGTCTACTTCTCTTCTTGTGTGCGTGTTTTTTGAAGGCTGGGTTCCTCGTTTCCAATCAAGAGTTGGTTGGGCGAGAAATTTGACCCTCGAATTTTGAAAAAAAATCACGCCATATCCACGAAGTGAATGATGATAAGTGGGCGAAGCTCGATCGTTTTCATCCATGGCAGAAAGAGAATGTGTGGTCTGGAACGCGCTTATACTTGATGGCCATCAGCGTCCTCGTTATCACGTGTAGTGGGTACAATCCACTATACTGGAACGCGCTTATACTTCATCGTTATCACGTGTAGTGGGTACATTCCACTATACTGCGTCATCGTCATCTTTATCACGTGCAGTGGGTACATTCCACTATACTGGGACGCGCTTATACTTCATCGTTACCGCGTGTAGTGGGTACATTCCACTATACTGCGTCATCGTCATCGTTATCACATTCAGTGGGTACATTCCACTATACTGGAACGCGCTTATACTTCATCGTTATCACGTGTAGTGGGTACATTCCACTACACTGCGTCATCGTCATCTTTATCCCGTGGAGTGGGTACATTGCACTGCACGTGGCTACCTACCTACCTACCTACCTACCTACCTACCTACATACCTACTACTACTACTACTACTACTACCACTACTATACTACTACTACTACTACTACAACAACAACAACTACAGAGAAGGGACAGACCTACACCCTAAGGAGCTTCGCCCCTAAAAAAAAAGAAAACCGTTTCCCCGAAAGGGCGAAGCAGTGAATGCGATAGCAACCTGTGGTAATGCTGTAACGAGCTAAGGCTAGTAGCTAACTCTTTTTCATCTGATCTCATGAAACTGCAAAATTCCGGTGTTAGAGAATGCGGCCGGTTCACGTGAAAGAAGTGGTTTTCGTGCAGTTTGTCGTATCAGTGCTCGCAGCACGAAGCGGTGAGATCCCAGCGCGTAGAAGAGTATACGAGCCGTTTGCTGATCCTTGCTGAGTTAGCGCGCTCGACAGCGCTCATGACTGCGCTCTAATAGTCAAAGTTCACAGTTGCGGCTCCAGCCACGCAGCCCCTTTACCCCGGCGTCCCTTCATACCGCTTGGTCCAGCGAAAGATAGACAAGGTGCTTGCTTTCTAAGTTTCTACAGCGCGACTGGACGCGGACGGAAAGGAACACGCAAACACACACACAGCGCTGTGGAGGGATGCCCGATGTACTAGAAATGAAATTGGCCAAAGTGCGTTGGCGGGCTAGTTGGTTGTTCATTCTAAGTTTCTACAGCGCGACTGGACGCGGACGGAAAGGAGCACGCAAACACACACACAGCGCTGTGGAGGGATGCCCGATGTACTAGAAATGAAATTGGCCAAAGTGCGTTGGCGGGCTAGTTGGTTGTTCATTCTAAGTTTCTACAGCGCGACTGGACGCGGACGGAAAGGAACACGCAAACACACACACAGCGCTGTTTGGTGCTTGCTGTCTGGTTGAGGAGCAATCGACGGTAGGCATCGCACGCGGAGTGATGTTATCGCACGCGCCCTCCGTGCGACGGAGATGGGCAGCGTCTTTAATTTATGCTTCAGCCGTGTTTCTGGCTAGCGCTCGCGAGGTTTTACTAGCGGGTACAGCATACGATGTGTGTACAAAAGTTGATGAGTTGGACTTTGTACGGAACATGACGGCGACGACGAAAACCTCTACGGAGTGTCCATATAATTTTTATCGCAATAAAAAATATACAAAAACTGTGGAAGCAGGCTGGCCTTTTTTTTTTTGAGATCTGCATCGCGTTCGCTGTAAAGAGTTTGTCCGTTGGAAGAATCAAATAGTCCGACAGGTTTCGCTCTCGCTTTCACTACTATTCTTACAGGCGATATCTCCTCAACACTCCTTTCTTCATAAAGCACGTGTACAATGTTAACGCTGAGCGTTGAGCAGTGGCGTAGCCAGGGGGGGGGGGGGGGGGGGGTTCAACCCCCCCCCCCCCCCCCGAAATTTTTCAGTTTTGCTTGCGTATATATGCACGCACACATAGAAACATAAAGTATGGTTGAACCCCCCCCCCCCCCCCCCCCGAAAAAAATTTCTGGCTACGCTACTGGCGTTGAGCCTATAAGGATTTTGAGCTTGTCGGCTACACGCTGTTATTCGCGCTTGCGCAGTCGGAAACTCACAAAATGGGGCGAAATCAGTTCATCGCGTACGATAATTGTGCGAGAGGAGGAAGAAGAGGTGGGCGAATGCATGGCAAAGCAGAGTAGGATACAACTTACAACTGACATTCCTCTATAGACCAGTCAAGAGTATGTCATGTGAATCACTATCCTGGCGTGACGAAGAGTACAAAAAAAAATGTCACAGTTTCGCCGCAAGGGCGAAGCAAGAATGCGATAGCAAGAAACAGGAATGTCTCGCAAAGAACGAGAAGCAGCTCGATACTTGCAGCTTCCCGCTGAAGCACGAAGAAGGACGCTCGAAAAGGACGCGCAGGTATGCACAGGACAGGCGTGAGCTAAAAAATATCACAGTTGTTACGCCTTTGTGTTCGAGCAACCCGCTGCAAGTGTCGACAACGCAGAGGCCGACGCTCTTAGATATTTCTTCTTTTAAAGTGCGGTGCGCGGAATGACCCCTCTGCGTCTCCTGCCGCGCGGTGGCGTCAGAAGCAACGTGTGCGCGGTGTTCTTTTTTTTCTTAGTTCCACATCACGAGTGGGTATAGAAAGGGGCACCTTTTCAAGGGCAGGTCTGAAGGGCAGGTTTCAAATTGAAAGAAAATTCAGGAGCGTTGCATGATAGAAAACACGCTCAAGCTCCTCCGAGATCTGCATGCCGCCAGCGGTAAATGGTGTCTATAAATAGCTTGCCGTTAGAATGCCGACGCATGCACGGTGAGTGGCTGAGTGGTCTTACGCAGCGCGCTGCTGAGCGAGGGGTCGCTGGTTCGAATCCCCGGTCGGATGCTCACGTCTTCTGATTTCTTCTCATCTGTACGTTATCATAATCATCATCATCCGTTTGTCTCTCTGTCCTCATCGTCACCGGGTGTCATCACCATCGTCATCGCGTGTGCGCGCTCTGTCTCAGGCTGCCTGTACGCTGCCGAGTCTTGGACCGAATAAACGCCGTTTAAACCAAGACGTCATACGTGGTGGAGGTGCTGGGTACGAGTACCGAGGATCGAAAATTCACCTCCACCACGTATGACGTCTTGGTTTAGACGGCGTTTATTCGGTCCAAGGACTCGGCAGCGAACAGGCAGCCTCAGGTAGAGCGCGCACACGCGATGACGATGGTGATGACAACCGGTCACGATGAGGACAGAGAGACAAACGGATGATGATGATTATGATAACGTACAGATGAGAAGAAGCGCATAACAAACGCCCACAATATATACATACATATACATATCCGGGGCATTACGGCGACGGCAAAAATCAGCCGAGTGTCCATATAATTGCTATCGCAATAAAAAAAAAATAAACGCCACGAGAGAATAAAGAGCTCGATGTTGTATTTTCAGAGGCTGTTTTGAGGCACTTAAAAAGACCGGGTGTGCAGATACGGGCACAAGAGAGTAGTGAAGACACCGCAAACGCTGCTAACTGATAAGTCGTACACCGGCGGAAAAGGAGGTCGACAAAAAAAGTAAGGTAGCTTCGCACTAGTCGTGCCAAACCTCAAGGAAGTGCACAGCTAGGCAGCCCTCTTTGTTTCTCTTCAGTTTTCTCTTTTTGTCTTCCTCTCTTTCTTTTTTTTTCCCTGTTTACGTTTTTTGTGTGTGTGTTTCATTCTCTTCATATCTAATGATTACTTCCCCTCTATTTATCTATTTCTTTCGTTTTCTCGCTCTTTCTGTTTCTCGTCCTATTTTTTCCCTTTCTTTCTCTCTGTTTCTATTTTTTTTGCTTGCTTCCTATTTTTCCCCATTTTAATACGTGGTTTTGCCTGTGTTACGCCAAGCGACGACAGCATAAGACAACATACGACAGTCAGGGCCCCTAACAACAAAAAGGAAGATGACTTCTCCTATATATATATGTAGATGCGAACGCGCGCTCCATATCCTACAGATATCTGTGGAATAAGCGGTTGTGCCTGCGTTTCGCCAAGCTACGACGGTATACGATGGGGGCGTACGATGACAGCATACAACAGCCCGGGCCCCTAAATAGCTCCGCACTTAAAATACTTATTTGCCCATTCCCAGGCAAGAGGCGATACCTATCAGTCAGTTGCGCGTGACGGTCTACGTGAGAGATAACTGGTTACTCTCTCGACTTCACTCTTGTGTGTGTTTTCACAGCGTGTCGTTTTAACATGAATACCTACCAAAAATCTCACCGATCAATTATTCTAACTCTTTCTTTCCTTAACTTCTATATTTATTTATCGACTTACTCGAGTAAAATTGAAAGGAGTCCGCCGCGGTGGTATAGCGGTTAGGGTGCTCGGCTGCTGACCCGAAGGTCGCGGGTTCGATCCCGGCCGCGGCGGTCGCATTTCGATGGAGGCGAAATGGTAGAGGCCCGTGTACTGTGCGATGTCAGTGCACGTTAAAGAACACCAGATGGTCCAAATTTCCGGAGCCCTCCACTACGGCGTCTCTCATAATCATATCTTGGTTTTGGGACGTTAAACCCCAGATATTATTATTATTAAAATTGAAAGGAAAAACGTGCATTAACCCATCGATATATAATACTTTTCTATTTTGTTTATCTATGCAAAATGTAATTAGTCCAAAACTCCACGAATATGCTATCCAGCAAGCTGGCTCGTCGCCTTTTAAGGCTGGAGGACGCCGCAGCGTTGAGGTCAGGAAATACTCTTGAGACTTCTGGGGGAGAGAAAGAGACAACCTCCGGGGAGCGATTCTCGATGTGTCCATCTGAAGATGTCCACAGTTCATTTCCGCACAGCGCATTCAGTTGCTCGAAAAAGCGGTGAGCCGTGATGCTTGCTCTTGACCACGTCGATGCACCGAACCCGCCAGCACATTCCCAGCGTAAAAAGGAAGTGGACGAAATGTAGAGAAACAGGAACTTTTCCAGTCTTAACTTGCATATCAATGTCTCCCAGATATTTGAGCACGATGCAGGGAAGGCGTACCGATCTTCACAGGTGCGTTAGAAGGGCAGCCGCATTAAACCTTATTCGATGGCTTACACGATCAGAATATATGCACGGCCTCAGAGATGTACGCCCGAAAGCGGGTGTCTGGGCGCTGCGTTCGTTGCGTTGAAGCACATTCTGTCCCTCTCATTATAGTCGAGAGTTGTGAAAGCTTCATGGTACCAAAATGACGTTGCGGAAGAAGAAACGCAAACAAGGGGCGAGCTGGTAACCAAACTCCTCCCAATGAACTGCGGCCAAAATGCACTGTCCACTAGGGGGAAACATCGAGAATAATTCCGCAACCATAGAAAAAATGAAACAAGAGCATGCTGGGAACTTTGAACAGAGCACGGAGCACGAGGGGGGGAGTGGCGTCGGAGAAGGTTGGTTTGTTGGGCGCGCGCACTCGTGAATTTTCATTTTTATTTTTTTATTGCGATAGCAATTATATGGACACTCTCGGCTGGTTTTCGACGTCGTCGTTGGCGTCGGCGTCGCGGTTGCTGTCATGTCCCGTACATGTATATGTATCTATATATTTATAAAAGCCACAAAGAAAAACAATTCAGAAAAAATTTTCCGACGCGCGGCATCGAACGAGAGATCCCTCGCTCTGCAGCGCGCGGCGCTAACCACTGAGCCACAAAAGCGCACGTCCTTCAACATTCAAACGGCGAGCTATTCATATACAGCGAGCTTTCAGTGTGTTTTCAGCATTACCAGCGAGATGGCGCAAAGGCCGCACTCGGCGGGGCTAAGCTCCCCCCCCTCCCCTCGTCGCGACGCCCGCGCTCATGCGCTCATCTGCCGCGCACTGCCTCGCGCACTTTGCCGCGTGGGGGGGTAGACGCCCTTGCGCACGCGCGCGCTTATCTCGAGGTGGGGGGAGAATAGGGCTTTCGCCGGAACGATTGCGTTGTAGTTACCGAGCGCACGAAGGTCGCTTCGCTCATGGCAGTCCCCCCCGTTTGCGAAAAGAACACGCTTTTCAAACACCGCGAAGTAACAACTGTGACACTTGTTCGTTCGCGCTCGTCTGTACCTGTGAATACGTTTCATTCCTCGTTTTTGTTTGAGCAGCGCGTTAAGTGTCGAGCTATGAACGTTGTTAGTTCTCTCTCGTCCTGTGCGTGTTTTCGTGCGTCATGTGTGCGTGGGCAGCAAGCTGCACGTTTCGACCTGCTTGCCATTCGTCACTTGACATTCCAATTTTTTTCTTCCCATGAACTCACCAAGAAAGAGGAAACAAAACAAGTGCATGGCGGGAATTGTGACACGAGCCCGAAGAGATAGCGCCTTCAAAGGAGATTGATTTATAGGTGCTAGGCGCACTGTTTCCTATTTTATTCCCTCTATGATTGAAGCAGGTCTGTGGCATTCCGTTCCTCTAATTTGAGTAGAGAGTTAGGAAAACTTCGTGATGTCAAAATGATGTCGAAGAGGAAGAACCGGAAAAAGAGGGCGCGTTGCTGGCCGAGCTCCCATGTATTTTATGTCCAAGTCATGTATTTTATGTCCAGATTCCCCGTTCGGGTTAAAATAAAAGACTAACGGCGGCGCGCCGCAATTATTGCGCGGCGGCGGCGGCGGCGTGGTCACTCTCGAAACTTCGGCGGCGGCGCGACCGGCGCGAGCTAAAATAGGCGGCGGCGGCGGCGCAGCGCGGCGGCGCACAGCTCTACTAGCAGCTAACTCTTTTTCACCCGATCTCGCGAAACTGCAAAACACTGGTGGATGGGAATACGGCCGCTCCCGGGAAAGAAGCAGTTCTCATGAAGTTTGTCGTATCAGTGGTCACAGCACGACGCAGTGAGATGATAGCGCGTAGAAGGTTATACGAGACGCGTACGTTTGCTCATGCCTGCCGAAATAGCGCCGAAATAGCGAAATAGACGGACAAGGCTTCCTTTCTTGTTGAGGAGCAACCGATGGCAGGCCTCGCACGCGGTGTGATGTAATCGCATGCACCCTATGTACGATGGAGATGGGCAGCTTGTTTCATCTGTGCTCCAGCCGTGTTCCTCGCTAGCGCTCGCGAGCTTTTGCTAGCGGGTACAGCATGCAATGCGCGAACAAAAGTTACCGATTTGGGCTTTATACGGAACATGACAGCGACAATGAAAACCTGAACAGTGTGTCCATATAATTGTTATTGCAATCAAAAAGTATACAGTAACCATGGAAGCGGGTTGGCCTATTTTTTGGAGAGCTGCATAGTCTTCACTGTAAAGAGTCCGTCCGTTGGAAGAATCAAATAATCCGGTTCCTCTTCCATTCGTTCCACTCCATATCTCCTCGACACTTATTTCTTCATAAAACATGTGTACAATTGGAGCACTAAGCGTTGAGCCCATCGGAATTTCGAGCTTGTTGGCTGCCCTCTGTTAGTTCGCCTTGCGTAATCGGAAACTCACAAAACAGTGCAAAGTAAGTTCATCGCGCACGGTAATCACGCGAGGTGAGGAAGAACGGGTGGGCAGATGCATGACAAAGCAGGGTAGGAGACAATTCACAACTGATATTTCTCGTATATGGACCAATTGAAAGTATTTGCTCTAATCATGTCACGTGAATCCCCGTTCTGGCGTAATGTCAAGGGCGGATACCGCGCTCGATATTGTATTTTCAGAGGCTGTACTGGGGCCGTTATAAAGACAGGGTGTGCAAACACGGACGCAAGAAAGTAGTCCAGACACCGCAAACGCCGCCACCTGAAAAATCGCACAGCGGCGGAAAAGAAGGACAGTGGTGCCAGTGGTGCCAAACCTGAAGGAAGCGCGGAGTTGGGCAGCCTCCTTTGTTTCTCTTCGGTTTTTTTCTTTTTTCCTTTCTTTCCTCTTCTCTTTCTTTCTTTTTCTCTGTTTCCTTTTTTTTTGTTTTTTTTCTCAATGTTTACTGATTTCTTCCTCTCTCTTTATTTTATTATTTCTCTTTCTTGCTCTTTCTATTCTTCCCATTTCTTGCTTTCTTTCTCTCTCTTTCTATTTGTTGCTTGATTCCTTTTCTTCTATTTTTATACCTGGCTTTGCCTGCGTTATGCGAAGCCCCGAAAGCATACGACAACCCGGGCCCCTAAACTGCTCCGCACTTAACATCATCATCAATGTGCTCGAAGAACTAGAGGAAGAAGACTTCTCCTTGGCGCGAGCGGGCGCTCAATATGCGACAGATGGCTATACTATTTGTGGTTTTTCCTGGGTTACGTCAAGCTACGACAGCATACGATGACAGCATGCGATGACTGCATACGACAGCCCGGGCCCTTAAACTGCTACGCACTTAAAACACTTATGTGCGCATTCCCGGGCAAGAGGCGATACCGATCAGTCAGTTGCGCGTGATGGTGAACGTGAGAGATAACTGGTCACTCTCTTGACTTCACCCTTGTGTCTTCACATCGTGTCATTTTAACATGAATACCTACCAACTATCTCAGCTATTGGTTATTTTAAGTGTTTCGTTGCCTTTACTTCTCTATTTATTTATCGACTTACTCGAGTAAAAAAAGTAAGAAAAAAAGTGCATTAAACGATCGATATATATTACTTATCTATTTGATTTATCTATGTACAATATAGTAGCCCCGAGACTCCATGAATATGCTATCCAACGAGTTGGATCGTCTCCCTTTGAGGCTGTAGGACGCCGCAGCGTTGAGGTCAGGCTCTTGAGACTTCTGGAGGAAAGAAACATATGTACGACAACTTCCGGGGAGCTATTCTCGATGTGGCCATCTGAAGAAGATGTTCACAGTCCATTTCAGCAGAGCGCATTCAGTTACTCGAAAAAGCGGTTGGCCGTGATGTTTGCTCTTGACCACGTCGATGCGTCCACCACGGTGGTGTAGCGGTTGGGGTGCTCGACGACTGCTGACCCGAAGGTCGCCGCTTCGATCCCGGCCGCGGCGGTCGCAATTCGATGGAGGCGAAATGGCAGAGGCCCGTGAACTGTGCGATCTCAGTGCACGTTAAAGGACACCAGATGGTCAAAATTTCCGAAGCCCCCCTGCTACGGCGCCCCTCAATCATACCGCGGTTTTGCTACGTTGAACCCCATATATATATATATATATATATATATATATATATATATATATATATATATATATATATATATATATATATATATATATATATATATATATATATATATATACCACGTCAATGCACCGAACCCGTCAGCACATTCCCAGCGTAAGAAGAAAGTGGACGAAATTCACAGGAACAGGAATTTGTTTGTCAAGTCTGAACTTGCTTATGAATGTGTCCCAGATGTTTGAGAACCATGCAGGGAATGCGTACCGACCTTCGCAGGTGCGTTCGACGGGCGGTCGCATTAAACCTAATTCCATAGCTTACCCAATCAGAATTTATGCACAGCCTCCGAGATGTACGCCCCAAAAGCGGATGTCTGGGCGCTGCGTTCGTTGCGTTGAAGCGCATTTCGTCCCTCTCATTAGTGTCGAGAGTTGTGAAAGCTTTGTGGCATCAAAATGACGTTCCGGAAGATGATCCGGAAACAGGGAGCGCACTGGTCACTGAACTCTAGCCAATGAGCTGCGGCCGAAATGGACAGTTCACTAGGGGGGACACATCGAGAATAACTCCCCAGCCATAAAAAATGAAACAGGAGCATGCTGGAAACTTTCACCAGAGCTTGGAGCACGAGGGGGGAGGGGCGTCGGAGGAGATTGGTCTGTGGACGTGAGCCGTTCGCTCGAGAATTTTCTTTTATTTACACATGAGCTTACCATGAAAAAGGGAAACAAACAAGAGCATGATGGGAAGTGTGACACGAGCCCGAAGTGGTAGCGGCTTCGGAGGAGGTTAACTTACGGATGCTAGGCGTGCTCTCGACTATATTTTCCCTCTATGGTTGAAGCACATTCCGTTCCTCTAATTTGAGTCAAGAGTTGTGAAAACTTCATGACGTAATATTGACGTTGAAGAGGAAGAATCGGAAAGAGGGGGGCACGCTGCTGGCCGAGCTTCCTCCAATCAGCGGCGGCTGAATGGAGAGTCCATTACACCGACACATCGAGAAAAGCTTGCCAAGTGAAGTGATGTATTTTATGTCCCGGCTCCCCGTTCGGGTTAAAACGAAAGGCTACCGGCGGCGCGCCGAAGATATTGCGCGGCGGCGGCGCGGTCACTCTGAAAATTTCGGCGGCGGCGCGATCGGCGTGAGCAAAAACAGGCAGCGGCGGCGGCGTGGCGCGGCGGCGCACAGCTCTACTCCCAATACAAACAAGAGTGCACGGTATTTACTTCCCTGCGTCGCCACAAGTGGTGTAGGCGAGGGGCTGTGTATATAGCGTTCGCGTAGAAGGCTCCGACCCCTCTACTCCCCCCGCCCTTTTTTTAAAGACGATAGTCTTTCTTGGGATACCTAAACGGAGAAATTTTGGTCTGTTTCTCTGTTTGTCGGCACGTCGCACGATTCAGCTAGCTGGCCGAAGTTTAAGCCCCTGCCTTACGACCTCCAATCTTTACCGAGGAGCATGTGTTCATACGGGTGAGCGGGGGCAATTAAAAATCAAATATTACGCATATCTGAGGCACATCATCAATACCTTAGTACTATTCACAGTGTTCCTTTAAAACAAAATCTATAGATACGTAAATATAAAGATCCTAGTGTTTATTACGCGACTTTATTACGCGGCGCTGAAAATGCGCCGCTGTGTATAAAACAAGTCTCCGCCCAGTGATACAACTTCGACGCTGTAGTGCTGCCACCTGGCAGCAGCATAGTTCAACACAAGCCGATGTTCCCCGTTAGCGCTGCAGATGGCGTCCTCTTCTGTTTTATCAATGCCAGCCAGATGCGGCTGATTCAACGTAGAAAAGCGCTGCCTCAGGCAAGGCAAAACATATATGGCCGCTTGATGAAATACGATCCACTCAACAAGACATGATCAGAGAACGCAGAGAAAAGACCGACGACCAAATTTCAGCGGAGAAGCGCCGGCGTCCGTCTCAAGCGTGCCCGGGAACCGTCCGAAAAACGAGCCCGGCGGCTAGCCCAGGTATTAAATTGTGGTACTCATGCAGTACGGTCGGCACAAGACTATCGTCTTTCGACGACATTTGCAGCGAAGCACGCAGATACGCGGCCAATTTTTTCTTTTCGTTTTCGCTTCGCGCAGTACTCGACG
>JALIZH010015322.1:0-27967 GCA_030522465.1 Rhipicephalus appendiculatus | reverse complement strand
GCCAGAATCCCTTCTGTGCTGTGGTAAAGCCGTGACCACACAAAAACGCTGTCAGGGCAGTGAAGACACCACTATGTGCGCTGGGTCTCGCCTATTTACCACAGCCTGGAAGAGATTGCGGCGGCGACCTTCGTTGAGAAGGTGTATAGGCAACTGGCGCTAGAGCTTTGTCCATGCATGCGCAGCGCAGCAAGGCGCAGCCTAGCGAGCGGAAGGAGCGAAAGTGGGAAGTGGGGCAACGTGATAATCATTCACCGTGACGTATCAAAATTCTCAATCACGGTACGAGTCCCCGTCATCTAAACATGTTCGAGTGTGCGTGCGCTACGTGCCATGCAAAATAAACAATGAAGCGTGTATGCATGTTGTTCTTAAAGTTCTATTTCTCCCCCTGGAAGCCGATGTGGGCGACAGTGGTATAATAAATGAACGCTACGCAACGTCAGTGCAAACTTCCTTTGCAAAAAGTGTTATACTACCCCAAAATATCATGTGCTAAATGGTTCCGCGACTGGGTGCGGTGCATCATCCGAACGCCCTCTAGCGAGAAACTTGGTCTATTAGGAGTAGTACGACTGACAAAAAAACAAGCAAACAAAAATAGTCACGTGGTTTGTGTTGTTCGCCAACAACCGGCGTATCTGAGATTGTGGGCGGACAGTTGCCAGCGTATAGTTTTGGTTGCAGCACCGTCCTACCTTGTTAGTAACGCCTTGCACGCTGTACATTAGGTAGAATGAAAAGATGATGCTGCACGCTCTACAACCCGATTCTTTGTCTCTCCGATTGCATTTTGTAGTGCCGCGTCAAACTATGCTGCACCGCCTCTTCCTCGAACAATATATAGAACAATCCAATTCCACAGAAACGCAGGGCCAAGCCTTGTTAGATCTTCTCCTGTACATTTGCTGCCCCCGGAACAACACCAAAACAACAACAACAACAAACAACAGCAACAACTACAACAAAAACGACAGAGCTAGCGTTATTCTCAATCCTGCAATCCCCCAGAGATGGCTAGATGGTAGGAAATAGGATGGCGTTTGCATTTTCTACCCGACATCTACATACGACTATTACTTTCCTATCATTGCTTCTTTTTAAACTTCAAACATTCCGCTTTTTTTTACTGATGTGTAAAGGAAGCTTTGCGGCCATGCATAAAAGGGCGAATTTCCTGGCATTTCAATCTCATAAGAGCTCTAGGCAAGCAAGTTGTAAGACATTGCCAACTTGGGCTAGAAGAAGCCACAGGAACTTCCTTTTCACGTAGAGCTTAAAAAATCAGAAAAAACACCCCTGGATGGGCAGGGACGTTCACGGAAAGGATGGGAGTGACTAATGGCTTAAAAAAATCAGAACAGCATATTACGCGTGGTAGTTGGCCAGGAACATTCCAGGGAAGTACAATGTGGCTTGATTGTTTCATTCCCTGATTCCATTTGGTCTTCTTGTCTTGTGTTATCGTTCTGAAAAAAACGCACTTGCTCCCAAGAAAAATTAGCTTTCTTTCCTTATTCGGGTGCAGAGGAGAGGGAGTAGTACAACAAACACGTTTCTACGTCAGTATGTGCAGCTCTTTATGTCGAGCAAGTATATTTTTGCTAATAATTTTTGGGGAGAAGTTTTGTTAAATTTCTGCTGCTGCAGAAAACTCTTTCATTTCAGTCGCAGTAAGGGAAGAGTCTGACACTTTCGTGCGCAATCTAAGAAGACACATATACATACGTACGCTCACACGCACAACCGCATGACACCATTGTACAGCGTCATTGTATAGAGGATCATTGTACTAAGGTAGAAACACACACACATGCACGTGCTCCTAAGCATGTACTCACGCAGAGCACATTCACAGATACGCAAGGAAGTACACAGTACAGATACATAGCACGTACTAGCACACACACACACACACACACACACACACACACACACACACACACACACACACACACACACACACACACACACACACACACACACACACACACACACACACACACACACACACACGCACACACGCACGCACACTCACACGCGCGCGCGCACGCACGCACACACACACACACACACACACACACACACACACACACACACACACACACACACACACACACACACACAGATATACAGACTGACAGAAATTATGTATTACCTGTTCTCAAGATAAAACGTGAAGAGGTGCGCGCATAAGATAGCGTTTTGTTACATAGTGGGGAGACGTGACAAGTTGCGTGCAGCACCCAGTTTCACTTTCTTTTTGGTTAACGTAGAGAGTGATTGATGAGGAGGGAGGAAATTAATGCCTTCGTGCTTTCTTTAAGATAATGAAGCTGTCATGAATGTTTTATGAACGAGGTGCTTGCAGAGTAAAGAAAGGATTAATCGCCCAGTATTCAGAACAGTGTTATTAGTAGAGACCGGATTATAGGCAAATGCCTATTTTTTTTCCTCGCGTTCCTATTGCGCCACTTTGATATATGAGCATGAATTAGGGGTAAAGGAGGGCTTTTATAGTGTTTTTATAGTGCCTGTAAATGCCTATTTTGGGGGGTTTGTGCCTAAATGTCTGTAAGTGCCCATAAATGCCTATTTTCAAGATTGGTGCCTATATGAACGCTATTTAGCTTCAAATTTTGCTTTCGAGTACAGTTTGAGACCGTAATTCATGTTACCGGGCAAAATTGACGTTCCGGAACTTTATGGGGTGCAACAACCTATAGTTCCCTAGTTCAACAAACATCCGGGAAGCAACCGGTAGCCGCAGCGAAATGGGGCGCGCCGGCCACCTTACCCCACCGCACTGACATGGCGCGAGCGGTTGGAACAGGGGAGAGGAAAGGACGCTATTTCTGCAACCCTAAATGGGAGCACGTCCCAGGCGGGAAGGAGGGAAGAGGAGAGGGGAAGAAGAGGAGAGTGGCGTCTATGGCCTAGGACTTGGCGGGCGGCTTTTACCGCCGGTTTTCCAGTCCAGTGTTCCCATGGAATTGAAGCACCTCGTTGAAGACTTTGGCGTGGTGGGGGGGCTTTGGAAAACAGGAGATGCCTGCGCGCAGCAGCAGGAATATGGAGAGCGAATGCGAAACCATGGAGTGCCGTCAGGGGAAAATAGAAAGTAGGTAAAAAAAAAATCAGATGTGCACATGGCTTTTGTTTCGTTTGCAATTTACTCTTAAAGGGCGCTTCACCAGATCATATTACAAATTTTAGTCACATACTGGAAGTGTTCGCGTGCCCAATGAAGAGCTTTGTACCACTAGAACTTTTTAAATGCGAAGCATTTTCAGCGAACTTCGACGACTTTGAGCGTATCTATCTATCTAGCTATCTATCTATCTAGCCGCCTACGACTTTGTGCTCTCCTGGCCGTATCGTTAATGGGATTTATACCAAATTTCGTATGGCATAACATGACTGTATGACGAACATAAATGGCTGGTCATATTATGAAAATCATGACTAACTTGTCATGAGAAGTATGATTTACATGCCGCACTCATGGCGCACTCGCGGCCGTTTCGTTAGCTTGATATGCACCAAAATTGGTACTGTGTGACGTAACTGTATGGCGAACATAAATGACAAGTGCTAATATGGAAATCATGACATGTCATGTGCGACATGACTTGCATGCCACGCTGATGGCGCGCTCGGGCCATTTCGTTAGCTTGATATACACCAAATTTGGGATTGAGTGACGTGATTGTATCACGAACATAAATGACAAGTGGTAATATGGAAATCATGACTTGTCATGTGCGACAATGACTTGCATGCCACGCTCATGGCGCGCTGGCGGCCGTTTCGTTAGCTTGATATACACCAAATTTGGTATTGAGTGACATGACTGTATGACGAACATAAATGACAAGTGGTAATATGGAAATCATGAAATGTCATGTGCGACATGACTTGCATGGCACGCTCATGGCGCTCTAGCGGCCGTTTCGTTAGCTTGATATACACCAAATTTGGGTATTGAGTGGCATGACTGTATGACGAACATAAATGACAAATGGTAATATGGAAATCATGACTTGTCATATGCGACATGACTTGCATGCCACGCTCATGGCGCGCTCGCGGCCGTTTGGTTAGCTCGATAAACACCAAATTTGGGATTGAGTGACGTGACTGTATGAGGAACACAAATGACAAGTGGTATTATGGAAATCATGACTTGTCATGTGTTACATTACTTGCACGCCACGCTCATGGCGCGCTCGCGGCCGTTTAGTTAGCTTGATATGCACCGAATTTGGTATTGAGTGACATGACTGTATGACAAACATAAATGACAGGTCCTAACATGTAAAACATGACATGGAATTTATGTAAAGCATGATTTCCTCCTTCCTGGCTGCTTCGCATTACATCGATTCCCACAGTGCGTGGGATCTGCCGGCTTTTTAATTGGTTCATTACGAGCCGCGAAAGCATGATGCCGGTAGATGAGCTTGAAACCTTTGCCACTCGCAAGCCAAATTCCTTCCCTGCCCTCTTCGGTATCAGAGAAACTCGGAGCCGGAAGATCACAAGGCGTTGACGCATCAACACGCCATGCGCACGCAAGATTACACTATGTGCACATGACATGCCCAAGCCAGGTCGTGCGCACAAGCGGTGTTGTGTCGTTTCGGCGTTCGCTCTATAGTGTACTGCCTGTTTCTGTGGGATGGATCCCTCTATGCGTTTGGAGAGGCTGGCATGGATTCTGTATCCCTACCACGACACAGCGCGTCGCACAGCTGGAACTGCTGTAAGGAACGATGCACCAAAAAACATGCTAAGCGTTGTCAGGGCTGGCGCCGGCACGACGCGGGAACAGCGAGAACACGAACACAAAAGAAATATAGGCAGCTAAGTCTCGCATCGCTCTCGATTCGAAGAAAAAACTAAAGAAAAGTGCGCACACATTCCGTTTGTGTGTTTTAATATTTCTATTAACTTTCATTCTTCTATTCAAGCAACCGTTGCACAAATTACACATGTAGCCTCGAATAATTCTCGCAGTTTCATGTACTACTGTGACATACACAGGACCATTCCTTCTTGAACTTCACCTCCCCCCACATTGGTGCGCGCGCCCGTGAGATAAAGGGCACGAGGCATTCAGTCTGACATTTCACCTCCTTCCGGGGAGCGTAGCGTTGCAAATCTTGGCAGACGTGATCGTTAGCGCAATGCATGCATTACACTTCTAGCTCGAAACGCTCAAACCTGGTAAGGGGCCTTTATAGTGTTCACACAAAGAGGAGAAATTGACTCTGCGCTATTAGACCCGGCCAATACAAGGCTAACAGACCCTTCTGGCCTTTTAGCGCTCTGGCTATTGAATTTTGTGCTGCCCTTCCCAGCCATGCCGAAAAGAAGCAGACCCAGGAGCGTGTTTATTCGATGGTGGACGCTTAACTTACCATTCTGGACAATAAAAGGAGAGACCGTGTTCTGGAAACCGTGCCCGAAAAGCGACCATTGCATGACTATGTTAAATCATTAACGCCTTTGTACAATCATAAAATATAACATTTGTTTGCTTTCCTGTCGTAGACCAGGTCGCGCACGTCCTTATTCGAATATTTGAGTTTTTGTAAAAATTTATTGTGCCTATATTTACGATTTTGGGGGCCTAAAACTGTGTTTTTTCCTGCCTATTTTTGGCGCCTAAAACACGATTTTTTAGTGCCTAAAAATCCGGCCTCTAGTTATTAGTCCTATTCGCAGCTCCAGTAAGCTTCAGTGTCGTGCCGCTTTGCTATAAGCAACGGAGAGAAAATCACCGTGAATCGTTCCCTTCTCTTGTGTTATAAAGGAAGTTTCAAAAGCAGTTTTTAAAAGGTTCTACCTACATAAACAATACGCCCGAAACTGGAGCGCGCCACTCTAACGTCCCACAAAGCTCTTTGAACATGATATTCCGACTTTCATCTTAGCTCACTTGTTGTACCTTGGTTAAAAAAGTAAAAGAAGTTTCTTAACGAAAACACATGCATACGAGAAATATCACAATGACCACAAGACAAAGAGGCTAAAAGAAACAAATGCGGGAAGGCACGCGGAGAACACTAGGCATAGTACGCTAATAGTTACTGAGGTTTGACTTGCCAAAACCAGAGAGCCGAGACAAACGGAGGGGAAGACAGGGAGGTGAACCAAACATTGGTTAGATTGGCTACTCTAGAGATGAGGTGGGGAAAGGGGGTACAATTGATGAGATATAGAAGAAAGCAGAAAAGTAAAAAAATTGGCTGTGGTTTAACTCAGTTATTCCCGGGTGTGCGTAGCGACAGGCACGGTTAATCTTATCGTTTAACTTGGTTCTCTGTACGGTTACGCTACTCGAGGCGCGGCTCGTTCTTCCTCCGTCTCCGCGGCTCGCTGCCTCCCCTTGGTTTCGTTCCGACGACGAAGCCTGGCTTCTATCAGTTTCTCCGACTCTCTTTCCATATCTGCCGGAGAATCACACCGGGCCGCCTCTTCTACATATACGATGCAACGCCGGCTCCTCCTCTGTTGTTGCAACGCGGCTTCGCCGGCTCCTCCTCTGACGTCATGCCAGATGGAGCGGCGAGTGGCGCTCCCAGCTGCGGTGGTTGCTAGGCAGCGACTGAGCTCGCGGTGCGGCCATAAACGGCGAGAATACGGCCAATGTAGCTCTCGCTACAAAAGAAGAAATGAACAGTTAGTGAGAGCACACACAAGACGGCCTCGCACTGGTAGGTCACCGACGCTCGTGAAGTACGGTCACCTTCAAGTAGCCCAATAGGGCTTTCGTGGCCCTGCTTGCAGAAAGCCGTGCGCCTAGGTCCTAACATCTTGTTTTCTGATAGCGGTCGGGCATCAAGTCGATGGATAAGATTGTGAGGCAAGCCTTAGTTAAGGTCTCTCAAAACCTTCGACCACCTGGGTTTCTTTAACGTGCAATGACATCGCGAAATACCAGGCCCTCTAGGACTTCACCTCTGTCTAAGGGTGGCCGCCGTGCGCGGGATTGAACCAGCTTATTTTGGGTCAGCAGCTGAACACCGTAACCACGTTGGCGGCCTGAACGCAAAGAAATAGGTAAATAAAATGCGCAATAATAGAAATAGAAAAACCCTAAGGGAAGGTCCTCATAGCGCGCGAATCACTTATAGAAGTCAGCCAGAAGTGTTGTAGTACACCCATATAACATTTTATTATCTTGTTATACGAAAAGATAGGCAGAAGCACTAACATCCACAGTAAGCCCCAATTACCCATTGTTAGCTTTATGCCGTGAAATACGGTATGTTTTAGATAAACTCTAAATGAAGCTGTTTCTAGTTCTTCGTGTGACTTTCAAATTTCTTGCTATCGCATTCATTGCTTCGCCATTGTGGCGAAACTGTGACTGTTTTCGTGGAAGTTTGGTGTTGTGGGATTTACTAAGTTTCTGTGGCACGTACGCGTTTATGATCATGATAGTTTTCTGATATCGGCCGCACTGATTTCTGTGGTACATACCCGTTTGTTGGGCTAACTGTTGCCTTCTTTTTTAGAGGAACAGTGGTGAGCAGTGGGCTTTACTCAATGTCTGTGGCGCATACCGGTTTATGATGCCCACAAGCGTTAACACGATTTCCGTACATGAAAGGCTCGATTAAGAACAGATTCGCTGTGAATCATCGCCGCTCCATCAACCACTGAAACACTAGTCCTTCAGCGTATTTCGCTATTTTCGTGTTCATTTTCTTCCTCTTAACGCCATTTCCTGCACGAAGTTTAGTTTTCGCGATCTCAAGCACATGGACTGCTCATATATGAGGAGCTTTTTTACAGCGAAAGCTGTTATGAGATCACAACAAGGGTCGTTTTTGCACCGTAGTTGTCCGCCGCCGCCGCCGCAGCCGCCGCCGCCGGTGTCCGTAACCAATATCGCACGAAATAAGAAAAAAAACTAAATAAATAAAAAAACACCTTATCAGAATGGGAATCGAACCCGGGTCCTCTGCGTGGCAGCCCAGCACTCTACCACTGAGCTACGCCACCGCTTAAAACTGCGGTGCAAACTGACCCTAGGCAGGCTTCATATCGGGTAAGTAATCGCGTTAACGTGTGTTGTAAAGCGTTTTAGAGCAGTAAAGTAAGAACCAGGCGTCACACAATGCGAATTGCGTAACGAGTGGGGGCGTTCAATGCTCCAACCCATTACAAAAGCCTGTAGCATAATTCTTCATCGCCGTCAGCCACAGCATCAACAAAGTGCACATAATTCGTTACAAGAGTGTAGCGGGCACCACGCTTTTCTGAAGAATGACGAAGAATGGCATAGTAGACGCTTCCCACTACACAAAAATTATGATGATTTATAGCGTAGTGGGTAACATGCAAGTGGGCTTGTAGTAGTTGCCCCAAGAGTGTTTAAAATAAAGGCTAAAGGCCGCACTTCCAGCTTTCGCTGTGGCTGTGCTGCGCCTTCTGCGCAGGCCTGGCGGTTTTTTTTCGAAATGAGCTAAATCCAAAACCGAAACTAGCTCAAATAAGGCTCCATTGGCACGTACATACTCTCAACTTTCCCCTAAAGCAGTAATAATAAATTTATAGTTTTGGCTCCATTGGCACGTGCATACTCTCAACATTCCCCCTCAAGCAGTAATAATAAATTTATAAAAATATATATTTATTATTACTGCTTTAGGGGAATGTTGAGAGTATGTACGTGCCAATGGAGCCTTATTAAGGCGAAAACGTTTATTGTCTCATGCTCACGTCCGTCCGGTGTCCGTCCGTCCGGTGTCCGTCCGTCCGGCGTCCGTCCGTCCGTCCGTCCGTCCGTCCGTCCATCCGTCCGTCCGTCCGGTGTCCGGATGTCCGTCCGGATGTCCGTCTGTCCGTCCGTCCGTCCGGATGTCCGTCCGGTGTCCGTCCGTCCGTCCGTCTGTCCGTCCGGATGTCCGTCCGTCCGTCCGTCCGTCCGGATGTCCGTCCGTCCATCCGGATGTCCGTCTGTCCGTCTGGTGTCCGCCCGTCCGTCCGTCCGGATGTCCGTCTGTCCGTCCGTCCGTCCGTTTGGATGTCCGTCCGGATGTCCGTCTGTCCGTCCGTCTATCCGGATGTCCATCCGTCCGTCCGTCCGTCCGGATGTCCGTCTGTCCGTCCATCCATCCGGATGTCCGTCCGTCCGTCCATCCGTCCGGTGTCCGTCCGTCTGTCCGTCCGTCCGTCCGTCCGTCCGTCCGTCCGTCCGTCCGGATGTCCGTCTGTCCGTCCATCCATCCGGATGTCCGTCCGTCCGTCCGTCTGTCCGTCCGGATGTCCGTCCGTCCGTCCGTCCGTCTGGATGTCCGCCGGATGTCCGTCCGTCCGTCCATCCGTCCGTCCGGATGTCCGTCCGTCTGTCCGTCCGTCCGTCCGGATGTCCGTCTGTCCGTCCGTCCATCCGGATGTCCGTCCGTCCGTCCGGATGTCCGTCTGTCCGTCCGTCCGTCCGTCTTTCCGTCAGTGGAATGGCCACACGCTTTCGCCGAACACACTTTGGAATGTACAAAGTGTCCTTCAATTTTTTTGAGCTAGTTTCGGTTTTGGATATAGCTCCTTTCGAAAAAATGCCCCCACCTCCCCCGAAGGGGAATCGTGAGGAAATGCGAATGCATTTCGCGCGCGCTTCACTCCATTTACATATGGTGGTTGTGGTTCGAAGAAGGAAAAGGCGCCTAATTTCTGCAGCCTGGTCGGGAGCACGGCGCAGCGCCTGTTTTCTTTTTTTTTGCTTTTTTGTGTGTTTTTTTATTTTTTTTATTTTTTTTTTCATATATAGCTCCGCCGAGCTCCCGCGATGCGAGCGCCCTCACGCGTCAGAGCGCGCTCCTCCTCTCCACTCACTCTCCGCTACTCCGCCCGCCCCACCTGCTCCGGTTGCTAGGGGCGAGGATAAGCGCGCGCCCGCAGCTGTTGCTATGGGAGAGGGAGTGAGAGCGGAGAGATAATACCTGCCGCGGACAACGCCAACGCCGCACGACGCCGTATGCCTGACATAGACCGACTATGAAATGCATTCGCATTTAAAAACGCTCCTCATGTATACGTATACATTTTTGAATGCCCTGTCGTTTGAATTTCACCTTTCACATAATTCTTTCTAGTCACAAGTTCACCAAATGCTGTTTTTGGGCGGCATCAACGTCGCGTTTGAAACGTTCATCAGTATTTTGAGCAGTCTCTTAAAAGGGACATGGTAAAACACATGTCTGTTATGAAATTTTCGACAAAGAGAAATTTTCCTGATGCGTATTATTATCCCCTTATGCTTCTTATAGTATCCGGCAGAAGGGCCTTTAATATGGCACCACGAAAGCCAGAAAAGCCTTCATTAAACGTGTCCTTTCTTTACACGTGTTTCTCAATATTGCTGCAAGGCATTCGTATTTTTCAAATATATTCACTTTCTGCAGGGGGGCCGTGTAGCCCGCAGCCAAACTGAGTGTTACTCCCAGAATTTCCTAACATAAAAAAAGTGAGTTTTCGTCTGCTTCAGACACTCGCTTTAGGGGCGTAAGGGCCCGGTTTCAAGTCCCACCCCTGCCAAGATTTACTTTGTTTGATTTCTTTATTCGCCGGTTGCTTTTTCTGCACGAGCTCAATCTACGCAGGCAGCAATCGACTGAAAACTAGCGTAAAACAACACCGCTGTAAAAACTCGTAAGCTGCGGTTTACTAATAAAAAAAGAAGAAAAAGAAAGAAAGAAAAGAAGAACCGGACTGAACGAAACATTATGACTTTTCACTGATATGTTGTTGAGCAGTGGCGTAGCCAGGGGTGGCACACCGGGCCCGTGCCCCCCCCCCCTTTCGAAATGTTTTTTTCGCCATGGCATATAGAGCGAAAAATGACTATTTCAAGGTTGTGCCCTCACCCCCCCCCCCCCCCAAATGAAGGAGGTACCCCCCCGAAAAATATCCCCAATTACCTTGCTGTATCATAGTAGACTATATTTTTCTTTTATTCTTTCATACCCACGTTACCCTACTGAATTATAGGGTAGCCAACAGAAGTTTCAGCCTGGTGAAACTCACTATATATATATATATATATATATATATATATATATATATATATATATATATATATATATACAGGGTGTTTCAAGAAATGTGTCCACTATTTTTTAAAAATCAGCAAAATGCGATATTTGCTCTCTGTCTTCACAATTGCTTTTTCTATAGCGGCAGGCATCTTAAGATGGTTGAAGACATGATTTGGGACAGTAATTAAGAAAGTTAAATTAATTAACTTTTTCATTAGCGGAGTTAGGTGGTTAAGTCCAATGGGAGAATTGAAGTCCTTCATGCGAAGAACCCATTTCAGCTTTGAGATTTCGAAAAAGCGGCCTTGATTAATTATTGTGGCGCAATGAAGTTCAGGCAAATTCAGCGGCCAAACCGAAACCCGAGCACCGATGAGCGCAACAAGCAGACGACTAGAATGACGTCACTGTTCAAGACAATGGTTACGGAGTTGCAGTGCTTCCCCGTTCGTTAACGTATGTGCGTCATGCGCGCTACTACTGCAAGCGCAGCCCACACACTCACACCAAGAAGTCAATTGATGGTTGATATAATGGACGTTCACTCATTGTGGACGTCTCTGACGAATGTGGCAGTTGCGCTCTTCCGCGTTTCGGTTTCGGTTTGACCGCTGAATTTGCCTGAACCTCATTACGCCACAATAATTAATAGAGGCCGCTTTTTTGAAATCTCAAAGCTGAAATGGGTTCTTCACATAAAGGACTTCAATTCTCCCATTGGACTTAACCACCTAACTCCGCTAATTAAAAAGTTAATTAATTTAACTTTAATAATTACTGTCCCAAATCATGTCTTCAACCATCTTAAGATGCCTGCCGCTATAGAAAAAGCAACTGCGAAGACAGCGAGCAAATACCGCATTTTCCTGATTTTTAAAAAATAGTGGACACATTTCTTGAAACACCCTGTATATATATCTTTTTGTTACACACACCTAAACGAAAAACAAAAATTAAGGCAGCTTCGCCCTAGGGGTGCCAAGCCTGAAGGAGGTGCGGAGCTGGGCAGCTTTCTTTGTCTTCGATTTTCTTTTTCTTTCCTGCTTTCTTTCTTTCTTTCTTTCTCTCTTTTCCCAGTTGTTAGTGTCTTTTTTTTCTGTGTTTATTTATATTTATTTCTTCCTCTCTCTTTATCTATTCCTTTATATTTTTTGCTCTTTCTATTTTTCTTCATATTTTTCCCTTTCTCTTGATATTTAGCGCTTGTTTCCCTTTCTTTTTTATTTTTATGCGTGGTTTTGCCTGCGTTACGGAAAGCGACGGGTGCATACGACAGGCCAAGCGCCTAAAGTGCTCCGCACTTAAAAGAAGTAAGCAACGGTTCATGGAAAAGTGATCAAGATCCTGTCCCCTTCCCCTCGCCCCTCCTCCCCCTGCCTCCTTCTCCCCTTCTTGCTCAAAGGTATCCTAACTATCCTAGTCTCGTCAGCCAAGCGCTTCTTATCCTTACTGTAGGACGCTTGTTCTCACCAATGTTGTTTAGTTGTTTCCAGGTTATACAGTTTCTTATTTTTCGGTGGAGTTCACAAACCGCCGCTTCTCTGGAATGTATACGAGTTTGTTGTATCGGGAAATAGAGCGTGGTAATTTTTCTCGAGTGCGCAACGGAATGGCCTGGTATGATGTAAAACATATGCGTTTTTCATTTACTCAACAAACATTTCAAAAAAAAAAGAAAAAAAAAGATCAAGCAACTTAGCCAGTGAACGAAAGTCATTTTCTCGTTCCTGCACGATGGCTTACCGCCGTGTGGTACACCGTTTCATCTCACCCCGATTCTGACAGGCTTCGTTATGAAGCATCCCACCGTACGAAGAGTGATGGCCGAGGTCAGTGGAGCGTGGCCGGTGTATAAAGACAATGTGCCCATCTCGATACGCACTCGAGCAAGCGTATAACCAAAGAACACCGGAGTGTGAAGGCAAGATACATTTTATGGCTCTTCTAGATGGATGAAGGAGCATGGAAAGAAAAAAATCAGCAGGTAATTTTCTGTATCACTTGCCCTTCACCAACCGCACGATCATACTCGGTAGGGGTGGGGGGAAGAGCTTCCTATTTCAACGTGGGCGTTGAGAAATATTCGGGTTGGTGCGAGTAGGTCCGACGATGGAAAGTGTGTTCAGCCAAGCACACGTTGTAGCGACCCTTACGTCGTGAAGTGCCTGTATGCAATATCGATGGTTCTGTACTAAGAACACTCATTTTTTAGGAGCAAAGCTCCTTAGGCCCGCACCCCGCCGCCGCCGTCACCGTTGAAGCTCCCTGGCACTATGCCAGCTGTGGCGTCTCCCCCTCACGCGGAAGGATATATGAGCCTTATGAGCGCTGGAACGCGGATGGCGTCTGCACGATGCGCAACGCGCGAAAGTACGAACGCATGCGGAACGGAGGCAGATTAGTCTCCCTCTCTCTCTTTCTTCGTCTCTGTCCTCTCCACTCAAACCGGTGAACGCGCGACACCATCGCTTCACCCTGTCGTCCGCGCAGTGGTTGGTCCGTTGCCTGGACAATGAAACGCCGCGTGCGCCGAATGCCACATGCGTCCCATTTCTAAGGAGCTTCGCTCATAGGTTGTATTCGTACCCGTAACAACTGCTAGTTTTCAACACCGAAGCTATTCGGCTCGGTGAAGTGGAGCACGTGAAACAGTTGAAAGAGAGAGGAAGAATGAGATAGAGAAAAGAGAGAGAGAGAGAGAAAGAAAAAAAGAAAAAGAAATAAACGAACAAAGAAATAAAAAGATAGAAAGAGAGCCAGAGACATAGAAAGAAATAAACAGGAAAAAGATACAGAAAAACGGAACAGCAGTGAAAGAGAAAGAAAGAGAGAAGTAAAGAGAAATATATATAGAGAGAAAGAATCAGAGTGAGAGAGAGAGAAAGAAATAGAATAGAAATAAAGAGAGAAACAGCGAGAAAGTGAAAGAAATAGTGGGGACACAAATTAAGAAACAGAAAAACAGATAAAAAAAAGAGATACAAGAAACTCGGAAAAAGAGAAAGAAACAGAAGAAAGAAAAAAAATTACACCATCTCCCGCTAAAGGGAACCATGTGTAGATGTGAAGCAGCGGGCGCTAACGCTTACACTGGCGGCGGCGTTGACGCTGGCGCTCATCGCAGCGTTGCGCAGGAGAGAAAACTGGGGAGGCGCAAAGCAGGCAGTGATGGAGCAGTGTTTCCTACTGGAACATGCCAATCGCTGCTAATGGGCAATGAGAGACAGATACTCCGACTGGACACAGAGACCCGCACTCCGCTTTTAGTTAACGCGCACGCTGAGAATTTTTATTGTTCAACAACGCACAGGAGAAATCTCCCACCGGCACCACCTTGGAGGTCAAGATCCAGTGTCATATATACGGGATCGCCAGTGAACGGTTGTGCAGCGCGAGCAGTCGGTTTTTTCAACCAAGAAACTCGCTAGCAGACGCTCCCTGCGTCTGCGTCGCGAGGCGAGAGAGGGTAGGAGCGTAGGAGAGGAGGGAGAGGGGCGGGGGGGGGACACGCATGCGCCGTGGGAGTGTGGACGCCGCGGGCAGGGATGCCCAGAGGGGAGAGGGGGGAGCGTAGAGGAGAGAGAGGGGGGGGACGCGCATGCGCAGTGGGAGTGTGGACGCCACGGGCAGGGATGCCTAGAGGAAAGAGGGGGGGAGCGTAGGAGGGGAGAGAGGAGGGGAGGCGCATGCGCAGTGAGAGTGTGGTTGCCGCGGGGAGGGATGCCTAGAGGAGAGAGAGGGGGAGAGGAGGTTTTTTATTTTTATTTTTTTGAAAGGGTTTGCGCATGCGCAGTAAGGGTGGGCATGCGGCAAACCACCACCACCACCACCACCACCACCGGATTAACCTTCGCCATCAGATGCTTCACATCTAAAAATCACGCCATATCCACGAAGTGAATGATGAGTGGGCGAAGCTCGATCGTTTTCATCCTTGGCAGAAAGAGAATGTGTGGTCTGGAACGCGTTTATACTTCATCGTCATCAGCGTCACCATCATCGTTATCACGTGTAGTGGGTACATTCCACTATACTGGAACGCGCTTATACTTCATCGTTATCACGTGTAGTGGGTACATTCCACTATACTGCGTCATCGTCATATTTATCACGTGTAGTGGGTACATTCCACTATACTGCATCATCGTCATATTTATCACGTGTAGTGGGTACATTCCACTATACTGGAACGCGCTTATACTTCATCGTTATCACGTGTAGTGGGTACATTCCACTATACTGGAACGCGCTTATACTTCATCGTTATCACGTGTAGTGGGTACATTCCACTATACTGCGTCATCGTCATCTTTATCACGTGGAGTGGGTACATTCCACTACACGTGGCTACCTACCTACCTACCTACTACTACTACTACTACAGAGGAGGGACAGACCCACACCCTAAGGAGCTTCGCCCCTAAATATAAAGAGAAACACGGTAGGCCACGCCACTGCGCTCTTTTTTAGATGTGAAGCATCTTATGGCGAAGCTTAATCCGGTGGTGGTGGTGGTGGTGGTGTGCCGGCGTGACCACCCTTACTGCGCATGCGCAAACCCTTTCAAAAAATAAAAATAAGAAAACCTCCTCTCCCCCTCTCTCTCCTCTAGGCATCCCTCCCCGCGGCAACCACACTCCCACTGTGCATGCGCGTCCCCCCCTCTCTTTCCTCTCCTACGCTCCCCCCTCTCTCCTCTAGGCATCCCTGCCCGCGGCGCCCACACTCCCACTGCGCATGCGCGTCCCCCCCCTCTCTCTCCTCTCTAACGCTCCCCCCCTCTCTCGGGCCTCGCGACGCCGACGCAGGCAGCGTCTGCTAGCGAGTTTCTTGGTTGAAAAAACCGACTGCTCGCGCTGCACAACCGTTCACTGGCCACCCCGTATATATGGCAATGGATCTTGACCTCCAAGGTGGTGCCGGTGGGAGATTTCTCCTGTGCGTTGTTGAACAATAAAAATTCGCAGCGTGCGCGCTGACTAAAAGCGGACTGCGGGTCTCTGTGTCCAGTCGGAGTTTTCTGTCTCTCATTGCCCATTAGCAGGCGATTGGCATGTTCCAGTAGGAAACACCGCTCCATCACTGCGTGCTTTGCGCCTCCCCAGTTTTATCTCCTGCGCAACGCTGCGATGAGCGCCAGCGTCAACGCCGCCGCCAGTGTAAGCGTTAGCGCCCGCTGCTTCCCATCTACACATGGTTCCCCTTAGCGGGAGATGGTGTAAATTTTTTCAAGCTGCTTAGCACCACTGCTTTGAAGCTGCCTTAATTTTTTTCCTACGGTTCCGCTGTTACCTTATTGATTCTTCCCCCCTCTTTCCGATTATCCAAGATTAGGGTGTGCAACCCTGTCTGCCCTTCGTTAGGTTCCTTGCCCTTTCCTTTTTCTTCCTCTTCAGTTCTACTCTTAGCGGGGGTGTCACCAGCGTGGTCATTGAAATCACTCGTCACTAGGCGTTTACTATGGGCGAAACCAGTTCTGTTAACCTGCACATAAGCTTTTGTCAACAAAGATTTGACTCCATCAAACGAATAAATAGAATAAGACGCACTGTACGCGTAAATAGCTATGTGGAAAGTTTGTCGTTCTGGCATCGAACAACAGCACAGATTCAAATGTAATGCATATTTTAATGACAAGTATATATAACTTCATAGAGGCGCCGACCTTTGTGAAAAATGTGCGTGCTCTAGGCACAGCGAAAGAAAAAAAAGGAGTGTATTCGTAACTGTGAGGAAGAAACAGAAATTGACGGGTACACTTCAACTACCTCAATGCCAGACTTGAACTACGGTCTAAGTATTTGAACTCTAAGTTGCATTTGTTCTCAAAGGAAAAAAGTTCGCTTTCATAGTGAAGTCTTTGATCCGTATACCTCACTGCTATGGCATATTGATGTGTCTATTGAGAACGAAAGGAATATAGCGCGCTCGCTTGTTCGAGCATGGATCAGCCCATCAGGGTAGCACAACACACAGATGCTATAAAAAAAGCAACCTCAATACGCCAAGTTAACGTATATGTTAAAATACATAAGGTCGCCCACGCTTCAAGGCCATTTCTTACTGTAATTTGCGTCGTCAAGCTATACGAGCGATATATAAAGCGAGGAGACTAAGTACATAAAGCCCGAAATATTTGCTCTATAAAGAACTAAACACACAAGATTTCTTAGCTGGTGTAGTATGAACCAGCAGGGTGCGTATGTTGGTGTCGGAGTAAATAATATCTAAATGGGTTCCCTGCTTATGTGAAAAGGGCTTCCACCAGCCTTCATTTTTGTCGTACGTCCGTTTGTAGTACGATATACTTGCTCAGCTAACGTTTGCCACTTTGCTTGTCACGTAGTCGAGATGACCTACAGCCTCATAAAATAAACGAGCACAGATATCGGGTATTCTGTGGGGACGGAGCTTCGATTTTGCAGTGATGGCCAAGCTTTCTCAAACTGCCAACGTTGAGAAAAAAATTTTCATGTTTTTTTCTTTGACGTTCGCGTACGTTTATACCAGGATGCAGATGACACTTGTGTTTGCGTTTACTACAATTTACCTTCTTGTAGCTCCTGCCACGTTGCAGGGTTTCAAGAAACTGATGATTCGATTGTGATGCCAAAGTAGTTTGACCCCGTAGCTCTCGTCATCTGTCTATATTTCAGCGTCCATGGACAGGTGATATCGCTAGTGTCAATTTTAGCGAATGTTCGCCTCTGCCTCGTTACCAAGGCGATGATGTGTAAATAAGAAAAAAAAACGCAAAAAAATATCTATGCCAAACTCTTCACTCAAAGTTCAGTTTCGCAATAGAAGTTATTTCTACTCTGCTTCAGGATGGTAGGGGACTCTTGCGGTAGATATTACTTGCAGCCGAGATGCCCTGAGGAAATCACAACATTTCATCCCATTATCTTTTCGATTTTACACTTATACTTTCCAGTGAAGGACTTGACCGCAGGTTAACCGGGCGAGTGTTATCGCATCCAGTGCCCAGTTGGCCACGCTTCAACCCATTCGTCTGGCACGGTCGGCTCTGCGCCGGCTGTGCAAGTGAAGTGCTTATGCTGTTCGTCAGAGTTGCTAGACTATGAGACATTTCGCGCTCGCTTGCTGACTTTTGCCGAGTTTTTGCTCATCTTCCGGCACATGCAGAGATGGGAAACCTTCGGGACATTTCGAAAGTTCTTAAACAAAATATTTAAAATCTCTCCTGGGTGTGTCCAGATAAGATCGAACACAAGGTCCGGGTCACCATTCCTGATTTTCATGAAATTTACTGTGGGCCTAGGCATTAGAGCCAGAACAATGGTTTCGAGGTCAGTGTAGTGAAAAAAATTTTGTTCGCCTGAAAAAAAAGATATAGAAATTTTGGCGGCAAAAAAGCTCTTTTCCGCCTATTTCATGATTTATGAAATTTGAGCGCACCTAACGTACAAAATGGCGCACTTCTGAATCACGGTATATATTCCCCTAACAAAAAAGTGCTATAGAATTTTATGAGATTTTTTTATTTTCCTTACCTCTTGAAAACTATAGAGAAAAAAAATCACAAATATGGCGAACCGCACGAAAATACCTGTATTTCAGGAATTTATTGCTAGAAACACCTTAAACTGAGGATAATGAAAATCGGTACACGTGAGTTTTATTACTTTCGCTTTCTTGTTGAAATAACTGTCGCGGTTTTATCGCGCATTGTCTTATCTCCTAATTGTGATGAAACGTAAGTGGTTTACCAAAAACACCGAAATTTCGAAAATAATTTTCTCAAAAAGGCCAGTATTAATTTCTTTAAATTCCCTCTGATTCAACTCAAGGACCTCATCTACCATTCTGGTTAAAAGAAACGTTGCATTATTTTGGATGCTAACAAGTTGTAGCGCGTCACAGGTGACCAAGCCAGCCTTGCGGCCGCGCCGATGTTTATGTGCTGAAAAAATCAGAAACCTCCTCACTTCCAAGAAGACGAGTGTTTTTTTTTTGAAGCACTGGCAGTTGAACTTGTTAGTTGGTACGCTCTAACAGGGCGAATTTTACAGCGAGGTAAGCTTCCCGCATCCTACTACTGTCACCTGCAGTCAATGCAGTGCAGTTAAGAATCAAAGCTAAAGCGAGATGCTTTACATACTAGAAGTAACCGCCTGATGTTATAGTCAACCCCTATGTTTTGAAAAGCAGGACCCGGCCGGTGAATTTCACTGTTCAGTTTTCTAGTTTCGGCGAACAAGCATGAGACGCCATTTTCGACCGACTCACGCTTACGTTAAATTACGCATAACGTACATTCACTTCCTCGCATCACCCACCACCAAAATAGAGGTAACAAAATATCACCCGTGTACTTCTTGAATATACACGCGAGTTAACACTTATATACAACCCGTCTTTCTGAGGGCTACATAGAATTGCGCATGAGTTATATTGAACCCTTAACCAGACGCCTGCTGCCATAAGAATGGCAGCAAATGAAAACGCAGTATACATGTTCAGTATTCGAATGCGGTAGAAGTAATATACGACCGTGTTTCTAAGCGCTACATCAAATTACGCATAAGCTGTATTGAATTCCTAGCCCGACGCCTACTGCCGAAAGAAAGTTAAAAAAAAGAAAGAAAAAAACAGAGCACTTGTTCAAAATATGCATGCGTTGGCAAGTGATGCACGACACTGTACTACATAAAATGTCGACGCAGCGGAGCATGAAATTTCTATTCGCGGAGCGTTGAGCATCATTGCCTCGTGCCGCCAGTCGCCTTTGCATCAGCAGTTTTTCTAGCTGGTAGGCTACGTGCAAGACGAAAGTATGTGCAGTCTGCCCTGGTAAAAGCTCCCTGGGCTCGCATAAAGCCCACTCTATCTAAAGAAAGAGAGAGACAGAAAGAGACCGTAAAAGAGAGACAAGAAATGGACTTTTTATGCAACATATATATTTCAGAAGAAGCAATAACGCATGGGGTGAAGTTAGCTTAGACTTAGTAAGTACGTTTACATGTTTACATGCTTACATAAAGCAATAACATACCACTTTAAGTGTTCTCATCAAAGTAGAACAGTCACTTAGGACATCAATTCATGGCGCTCTATGCGTACCTGCTACAGATACATAATTAATTGGTGCCTCTGGAGCAAGCATCAATTGTACTTCAAAATGGTGGTTAAACGGGTTTGTTGGTACGTACGCATAGGCATTCCAAACAGTGGAGAAACGGGACACAGAAGAGACCACAGGGACACAGGCGCTGACTTCCAACAGGGTTTCTAATGCGCGAACAGGAAATATAAAGGCAGAAAAAACAAAATAAGACACCTGATAAACATGATAAAAAGGATGGCTAGGGGTTAATGGGTTTCGAAGGTGTTAATCTTGCAGATATGCGATTTCCTTGTCCAGTAAATTAATGGACAGTGAACTAACGCAAAAAGGCCCCTCTTGATAATGGTGAAAACTTTCATGGGGCCCTTCTTGCGTTAGTTCACTGTCCATTAATTTACTGGACAAGGAAATGGCATATCTGCAAGATTAACACCTTCGAAAGCCTGTAACCCCTAGTCATCCTTTTTATCATGTTTATCACGTGTGTTCTCTAGCATTTTTCTACCTATATATTTAGAGTTTGCGCAATAAATTCCTGTTGGAAGTAACAGCGGCCTGTGTTGTGTAGGCCTCATCAGTGTCCCGTTTCTGCGCTGTTTGGAATAACTAAGCATCCAATTGATAGTCATTATTCTGTATGGTGTGGGCGATTGCACTGAAGTCTCATGGAATACAAATTGGGGTATCCAAATCTACCCACTTGTCTTTTGTTTCAGATGACCTGGAATGTTTAATATCTTGAACTGAATGACATTTTTCACCTAGAGCTGATATTTATCACTTTTACAAAGGCTGTGTAATCAGTTTAGGAAAGCAATGACTGCGGATAGTCAGTGCATCTTGATCTTCAGTAGAGATTAATATGACAGTTGCTCAAAGGACCAAAAGTCGGTGAAGAAAGAGCAACCAGTGGACGTACAGTCGCGCCCAATTATGAGTCGCAATATGCTGCTCGTGGTCAAAGCCTTGCCACCAATGCGCGATAGCACCGACACACAAAACAATCCGTGACTTAAACAGTTTCAGCTACTGCTATTTTCAAAACCATTGTCACGGTTGCCGGCGTAACAGTCTAGGCTTACGGCCCCTTCAACTATGGCCCCCCATTGAGCGCCACTGTACGTGGTGATACGTAGTAAGCCTTTGTAGCAATCAAAGGACACCAACCAAGTTAGTGCTGCTCAAGACAAGCCCGGTCTTCAAAATAGATAAAAATGTATAAGGCTGTCTCAGAGTGAGAACGGCTTGAAAACTCAATTTGTTACGGTAGTACATGTACATGTATTCTCGGAATTCCGGAAAATATTAGCTTATTAAGAACGAAATTCAGTTCTAAGGAATGGATTCACTTCTAAGTACATAAGAGGATGGATTCGCCAGGAATATATTTCTAAATTACCGTTGTGGAATGTCGCGGAGATTCTCTATCTCCCTAAAAATTCGCGTCTATAAAAAAACTATCAAAAAGCTACGCTATTCTGTGCCAGCCTCCGAAGTGCGAATTCTGAGAGAAAAAAAATCCATTCTCGGCGACAAGCTATCGTGTGCAGTGAAGAGAAGGCAACGGAGGTGGGGCTTCGGCACAGTCGGGTTGCTCAGCAACTAGTACGACAGCTTGCAACTGATTTCGGTTTTGCTCGCTCGCATCGTTAACACGTTTAGAAAAACACGTACATGAAAAGTGTGAATAGGTGAAAAATTTTCGGTTCAGTATACATTTGAGTGTCGTATTACGAGCATAGTTTTCTTGGAGATCTGAACAGCACATCTGCGGCCGCACACTGACCCACTACGTCATCGACACCACGGTCACTTTGAAAAACGGGTGCGCTGAAAAGGTGGCGCTGTCTTATAGATGGGAAAAAAGAAGGCATTCTTGCAAAGTGAACAATAACTGTATCTTTACCTATGCTGTTTTGAGTCTCATAATAAATAAAGCAGTAGTTAGTTCAGCAAGGCAAGCGAAAAAATTATGCGTAAGCTCAAGCGCTATCTTCTGGCGTGATAGCAGACATGCATTTCGGCTCTGTAGCTTCAACAGTGCTGCCACGAAAAGTTGTCGCTAAGTATAAAGAGAATATCTTCCTCACACGTTTTTCAAACTTTCTCTTCAAGAGTAAACAAAAAAAGGAGTAACCGGAGAGTCGCAGGGTTTATGGCAGCAGAGAACACATCATTTGCACTAAGCTCTCGAAAAGCAAAGAAAAAAAAAACAAGTTTCTCAACTCGGAGTGCCAACTTTTCCTTTCATCTAAGCGCGCTTTCGTTTATACAGGCCAGAAACGCGAAATAAAACATTTTGCTTTGAACTCGAACGAAATCACATTGTTCTATTTCGGGTGTGGTATTGGACGTGAGTGAACATTATTTCGGCGCGTACATATTTTCCAACTGAATGGAAATGCAATTGTTTGTCCATTCTTTCTTTCTTTCTTCAGTGGATTACAAGCCAGTATTCTTACTTTTTTGTTGCTTCAACAGACGCAGCCTAGACATCCATACAGTGTCTGTACTTCTGTAAGCATTTCTAAGATACGTAAGGAACCTTGCTTAGATTATTTTGCAAAAAAAAATAAATAAAATATGTGACCTCAGGCACAAGGTAAACAACGTTTCGAAAGTATTTCGGCGAATTGCGAGTTTTTCAAGTTGGGCAAGCCAGGGATTCCAGGAGTGCAGCGCTATTTGCTCACATTCCGTTACGCCTAGCAGCTCGTCGCAATTCAAAAATAGCTGCTACTTTTTGAACGATGGTTTGCTTTCTACACGTTCAATCAGCTCCTGCCATGCACGTTAGTACCATGTCACTATCGGCTGATAGCAGTCAGATGCAGCAGACGCAGGTTTCGACATATGAGAAAAAAGTAGCTACGAACTTCAAACAGCAAACTTGCGTGGTCACGTGCTTGAAATATGAACAAAAAAAAAGAAAGAAAAAAAGCACATAAAAGTCGCAGTAGTAGCTCCACAAAGGTGGAAGATAGAGCTAAATATGCAAATGAGCATTGGAACGCGGGATCTGTCGCTCGTTGTCGAAGAATAGAGACGCGGAATGTCGAGGATGGGGTATTGAACAGAGACGTGCCAAACAATAAAAGTTTGAATTCTAGTAGCAAAAAAAATTCTTTTTGACAGCCTTTGTTCGCTGTTCGCAGTCGACCTTTTAAATTGCAGTCAAAAGGGAAGTGCTGCAAAGTATCTAAAACGTACAGCAATCGTCCGCCTAATACGTCGAAATAAAACGGCATTCACATATCAAGATGCACCGGGAAAATTGTCAAAGGCGCCAAAAACAGGGCACTCAGCTATATTCTGCTTTTGTGAACATCTTTCAGCGTTCGCGCCATTTCTTCTCCATTGTCGCACTAAGGAGGAATAGTTTGCGCATATAAATTCTGCGAGTCATGCAGCATTTTGTGTTAAGTAGCGGAGTAAGAGGTTCTGTTTATGCAGGTTTTGTCAATCTGTGGCACTTGGGCCACACTTAGCTCATGCACTATAAAACACCAAATATTTTTTTTAATTAAATGTGTTGAAGGAGGGATTGGGGCTTAGGGCTGGTTTCGGCTTCTCCTCTTCTTTTGAGTAATAGCTTTTACAGTGAAACTGTCAATGATCTCAGAACTACAAGATTTGAAGAGTAATAAATATTTGCATATCTGATGGCAGTACTACAATATAGTTGTCCGCGCAACACTAATGTTCCTATGTCATTAATTTTCACAGACACACGAAACATGCACGTTTTACTGAAGAGTTCCCCAATGTAATCATACAACCGTCACTCGGCCCTTGTCTACCTATTCTTCACAACTGCCATGATCGCAGAAACAAATGCGGATGCGTACAAACATAAACCGAATCTTCGTGGTCAGTAATATGACACGAGATATTTACTGCCAAGTGACCAGTCTTGTTTCCGTTGATTAAGTTTGTATTATATTTAAGTGTTACTTTTCTCGGTGGGAAATATTTAAGGATGCGTAAAAAGCTTTAGGCTCAAAGAAAAGACAACTATAGAAAAATCATCTAAAAAGAAACTAGACTTTGTTTTTACCTAAATGACGAGCTTAGTTTGCGTATGGAAAACGTTTGGAACATGACGTTCACCTCGGTCTTGAAAAGGCGTAACAGCGAGAAAGGCAGTTTCACGGTGACACTAATAGTGACAGAAAAGAGTCCGGGGTTTTCTTACCGACAGTGCTCAGAATACAAGCACAAGGGATGGTAACGTGAAAGACTTTCAACGGTGTTTTGTTTCCTTGATCATTCAATCGAGCACAGTGCGATGCAAAAGGAGCTGAACATTCTATATGAAATGTACGCCGTGTTCGTTTCCAGTTTAATCTTGTTCTCGTTTGCAGAACAATTTCTTACTTGATGCAAAACACGGTTAACCCAATCCTGTGGAAAGATGACAGCAATTACTGCGGAAAGCATGCAACGGCGGTGTCCCGTGTGTCGGCGCCACCAGGAGGGAAGCACATTTGTCTTACAAGTTCCGGCGTGGCAGTCACGTGACAGATGTTGATGCTTCGGAGAACGCGTGCCCGCCGGGTCGCGACTCTCCCCGACATACGGAGAGGTGCGCGTGGGAGACGATAACGAGCTGACACGGCGCATGTCCGTTGCTATGACGGCGCACACGCGAGGAGGAAGAGGAGGAAATTGACGTTGGCTGAGCTTCAAGGTGATACGCATGCACAAGGTCGTTTTCTGGGTTTGTATTGGTAGGAATAGTGCTATCTTTCTAATACAGAACAGCTTCAGCAGCACTCGTATGCAGTGACGATACCGGTAAACAAAGTTCATCTGAAAAATTGTGGGTAAATCGTTCGCGCGCCACAAAATTTGCGAACAAAGACGGAGGGCCCGCATGTTGTCCAACTTTTCCGCTATGTAGCTACATTCTTGACGTCTTAGCGTTAGACATTGGAATGTGCAATTTTTAATTTTTTAGATTATGTAATAAGAATTCGGTGCGTTGTCTGAAATAGAATGAACAGAAACTACTCTAAAACACATTGCCAAGACAACGTTTTTTGTGTTCATTTTTTTTGTGTAGTATTTGCAAAGAACGCGCGCTGCCCCACATGAAGTCGTTATAACGTTGAACGTTAGGGAGAGCTACATATAGTTTACAATTGCGTAGCAAGGCTGGTTAAAGCAAAAATATTAACGCATGAAACATAAATATTTTGAATTCGTTTCCACCTAGTTGATTTCCTAGGTGCTTTGCCGCATAAAGACTAATATTGCGGCGGTGCGCCGTTTTCATGCTGGAGTTCAGCCGACGCGGAAGCAGCTTTTATGCCGTGAGAAGCAGCTTTTATGCCGTGAGAAGCATAATTCCGGAGATTAGGGTTAAGGCCGAGAATTCCGCTATTCGAGTTTCCATATATAATTACTATGTCCAAGTCTGAGCCCAGAACGTAGTTGAGATGAACCGTGTGCGAACAAAACGTGTAGTGCGAAGGGCCTTTCACATCATTTATGCTATGCGATATAGATTGCATTTTCGATTAACGAAAAACGCAGTTTCTCTGATGAGCCAGAAACGATGTGCTCTTTCCAAATCCACTCGAATGACTGCACAGAAAAAGAGTTTCTGCGGAACACATTGGAACTTTCAATATTCCAAACCATGCTACTCGTAGACGGAATCAAACGTGTTTTTTCATTCTCTTCTACTTCCTTAGAAATAACCGAATGCATTGCAATCCTGACCCACGGTAAGGCAGCTCTTGTGAATTTATTGATACCACCACGAAGGATAAAGCACGTGCTCGAAAACTTACTGAACTTTGGTTGCTGCCAACTGTTGTAGCTTTAAGACGGCGTCATCTGCGTTTCCAGTACCTGCTGCAATGTTCTGAATTCCTCGGCGCTTTCATGGATTAGTTTTAGTGGTACCGTTCGTTAGCGAGTGAGTGGAGATTAGAATTTAAGACGTAGTTCCGTACTTTGCGACAGAGCTGGTTAGGCTGCCCATTGGAGGTGCCGGTTAGGAGTGACTAGGAAATGTAAGGGTGAAAAGTTAGTGGAACGAGTTGCGAGTTACACATAGGAAGAAAAAGATTTTTTCATGAGACGAGCTTGCGACGTTAATACTTTACCAAGTATAAGGAAAATTTAATGATAATAAATGCTACAAAAGGAAGCGGTAGTTGCGTCAGGAAGGAGGACGGAAGAAACAAGCTGATGGACAGGTAGGTTAGCCAGTTCTTAGACCGGCTGGCTACCCTGTGCTGGGGAAGGGGGTAAAGGGAGTAAAAGACCAGGAATTTTCCTGTGGGGAAGCGACAGATGTACACGTGAAGTGACAGCACATGAAGAATGCATGGTGCAGACACGGACAATCGGGATGATAACGTAACAGAAAGGCCGAAGATGCGTAAGTGCTGATTGCTTTCTCTGTGTCCGCATCTGCACATGTTACCCGTCTTCCATGGTGAATGCCTACCATGTAGCCCAAACGTTATGGCGTGAAAGGGCACATATAAACCTTACAATTGAATTTAACGCCACATGAACGTAAATGTTGCTCAGGACGATAACGAAGGGAGAATAAAGAGAAGGTAGTTTTAATTGGACATGCAGCTTAAGTGTGCCCAGGAGCGTGCACTTCAAATTGAGAATCCTTATTAAATAAGCTATGAATGATGACTAATTATCAAGACACCCTACAGTTCACTTCTTAGTATCTTGACGAAGCAGGAATACGTGGGCACGTTTAGTTCCGTCGACATGTAACGTTTCGTTGGCAAAGCAATGTTGACAATATGGTCCTAATTAGCCGATACACAATAATTGCTTTTTAGGATGGAACACGTTTGGATAGATCACGTCAGAGCTTTGTTTGTTAACTAAATTAGCTCTGATGATAAGTGTAATTGGAAACGTCCCCTGGTTTGTGGCTCGATGGCTCGAATAGTGGGTTATGTCAATCCAGGCTTAATTCTGAAACAACTGAAATCTTTGGAACATCGCGTTGCAGTGTTGTTTGGCGACTAACTTATGAAGAAGAAGAAAACATACTGCCTTTCAACATATTTTCTTGCCATTCACAAAAACACCCCACGCTGCCTTTAAAGCTGTAGAATAAAACACAGAAAACT
Source organism: Rhipicephalus appendiculatus (assembly GCA_030522465.1). NCBI lineage: Eukaryota > Metazoa > Arthropoda > Arachnida > Ixodida > Ixodidae > Rhipicephalus > Rhipicephalus appendiculatus. Next base: position 710 of record JALIZH010015322.1, on the reverse strand, counting down.
AATCTTGTTGGTGAACGAAAGGAGTGGGTATGTTCTAGGGGCTTATTTCTTTGTTGGAAACTCCTAAATGAATCCATCAGAATTAAGCCAAGAAAAACACAGAGGATATATTTGTCGCTCAAACTGTGGTGTAAAAAATATCGCATATCAATTGAAAAAAAAAATAAAAAAAACATCGGAAGCGTAAATTGAAAGTTGTGGGCTCGGACCCCATCAACGTGAAGGGTGTTTTTTTGTCCCCTTTAAGTGTACATTTGTGTAAGACTTAATACACTGCACTTAAAAACAACAAATAATGTATTATATTTTTCCTTGGCTTAATTGGCTGTTGGACTCTTTTGGTGAGTGCTGAATCTGGTTGGTGCTGATTCAAAATTTTTTTGCTGAAGAAAACGAGCCTGTGATAAGTAAAGCTAAAAGAGTACAACGTAAGCAGCTAATCGCTGCTCAACATTATTTTCATATACAGGATATAACTTCCCGAATGCACATTGCCGTATGATTCTAAAAGCTGCAGCCTTTGCCAAGTAGCACCAATAGAGGACAGAAGGCTCAAGATTTCGTCGTTTCACCAGCTCTCCTGAGTAAATTCTTGCATGTATTGAAGGACTGCTGTTTGAAGAATAGGCCGATGTTGAAGTTTTGATTAGGGCAGTTCAAGTGAACGAATTCATGATAACACTATTCAAATAAGCCTATAACGTAGAAAT